>PQWD01014367.1:0-17745 GCA_019425675.1 Leucinodes orbonalis
TATTTGACATGCGTCGAAGCGTACACCAACGCAGTGTGACGGAGGGCAAAGATCTAGGATTCGATTCGCGTATTCTTGTGATTTGAGCCGCTAATCATAATAATGAATGAAAACCGAGTTAGCGACAGCACATAAAACCTCAAATCTTCTTTGTGCTGACGGTTTGCCGCAATATTGCACTTCGGATTATCTCCTGTCGGCTGTGCAGTTGTGCTGTGGTTTAATGAGAAAGAAGTGTACAGCACGAGGAAGACTGGAGAGGATAATGAGAGAGCAGGTGGACGTGATACTGCCATTTCGAATACTAGTAAGTAGGGGTCGTGGCTCATGGTGTGGACTGTGTCGCCTTCCTAGCCGGGAGGGCTGAGGTTAATATCCGCCTCGTACCAAAGTGTTTCGAATTTTCGAAAAATATTAGAGTATCTGACGCTTCTTACGGTGAAGGAAAACATCGAGAGGAACGCCTGCAGATTCGAAAGTTGTGTGTGAAACGTCCGCACTGGGCCGCGTGGACGACTAAGGTCTAATGCACCCTATACGGGTAGGCTCGGTGCCTCTCTGTCGGTCTGTGGGACTGTTTAATGAGCTGAGATTGATGATGATGGCTAATAATTTTACAAACTCGCACTTGCACTATCATACAATGGAAATACTCTCATGATTCAGGTCATCACTCTGAGTAAGAGCAATTCAGATTGCACTGTATCTGAACCAAGTCCCCGTCGACGGCCATTGGTTAGGTCGCTTTGAAGAGGTCATGACGTCCGCGCTTACCCCGCAAGGTCTGCGAGTTATCTGCCGTTCGTTGCGCAACAGTACAAACACATTTGTGTGCGTGACACATGTCTGTTTCGGTAATGGTCTGGGTGTTTCTATGTTATGTATTGTACAAAATAAAAGTAAGTCACTCGCTTGAGTGAGTTGATCTTTAGTATGCTAATCACCTGACGACACAATGCTTCCTTCGCGTAATACTATGGCATGTATAAGTCAACGCTTGTTGTCGGTGTCAGGATCTTAGTTATTAGCAGTTCGTGGCAAAACCCACAAAGCAAGAAAGTAGAAAAGGTTGATTTGAGACGGGACCGATATCTCGCTGTGCATAGTATGCTTACGGTTTCAACTTAATTGTTTTAATAGTGATGTGCAGGTTTGAAGAGGATTATGATTCTAGAATACAGCCAATAAGTTTTGTCATTAGTTTAATTGCTCTTAGAGGGCTAGATTACAACTTATACTTATCCACATTTGTTGTGCAACTGTAGCTAAAATCTCTCCAAATGACGGGTTCAGTCAATTTGATTAAACTGGTTGGATGGTGACAATGTCACTCATCGTTGTGTGACAAATAGCCATGTATTAAGATTGATGACTCATATAATACAAACGAATTCGACGAGTATGTCCAACTGTCGCTTTAAGAACTTCCAGTTGAACTTGTTGAGAGTACCAGTGATCCTGCTTACGAATTAATCAAGTGTTTCACGTGCTCTATCATGTTGAGAGGCTAGATGCGATACGATGGTAGGAGATCACTTGTGTAAATGAATTAACTTAGGGATGACTGTTGTCAAGTATTTGATATTAAGATTAATTGTAATTTCAGAGCCGACAACACTGAGAGAGTACTGCAGAAAGAAATAGCACTGTTTATGATCTTGATAATGCTCGGAAAGTGCTGACATAACACATGTATGATTATTCGCAAAAAACTCACTCGCAAAAGCCGTCCTCAAATACTAATAATAATGGTACCCTCGCAGTAAAAGTCCACAAGAGTCTGTCAGCTCCAGCATATTCCTGTCCACGTCTTTCGTGTTCCCTCATATTATGTGCGACATGCGGACAGTCTTGCTGGTGTCATTCAATGGTGACCCAGAGTCGGCATTGGTACCTCCCGAAAAGAACGATCGTTATTACTCAAATGCGTATCGAGTGCCTCCGCCTCAACGAGTGATGAGCAGAATTTAACGACAAACATATTCGCCATTATACAAATGAGATCAAGTATCTAGTTTTTTTTGATCTATTTTATCCGGTATTTACTCGTTCAGATCTTCATACTCTGAAAATAATTATAAAGAATATCATATAAGCATTTATAATTGTCTTCACACAAAAATACAAGGATTTAATTTATTTCAAGATAAAAGTTGTGATGTAGTCATCGACTTGGTGATATATAAATGAAATAGCCATTTTTAATATCACACATTGTTTATTATAATATTTGTATATATATATCGTAAGGATATTTCATTGTACCTCGCAACACGTGGATAGCAGCTCGTGCCCTCGACTCGGGTGATGGGAGACTTATAATGTTGAGCCTGATCGATAGACGAGAGTTGTTTGTCAGGGAAATTATCGCACCTCATGGAAAGACTTGTTCGACCGAGAAAAATTAGAGAAAGAAAGCAACATGAGAGAACACTGTCTATGCAACACACAACAAACCAGCGTCCATCTGTCCCCAAGAACAGCCTGTAACATGGATAAACTAAACAACGGATGAAAGAACGTTCATTCAAACGTGTTTCTGTAAATATTTACCGGGTTACATTACTCATCGACGACCCACTTATTATGTGTGATATGCATTAATCATTAGGATGAGTAGTGATGAACGTACGGCGTACAACACCAAGAGGATTCGCGGGCTTCCGCGAAATGGTCGCGGAGGGGCAGTAAAGAACCTTTTTAGTGCGTGAACATGTCTGTTTTTGTAATGTCTGGTGTTCTAATTATACATCATGTATTATTGCTAGACCAACTGATGTATCACGTATAAACGATCAGTTATCACTGAGTAGTTTGGCTCATATAACTCTAACTTCACGAGCTTATCTAACTACTGATGCGCTTAACAACGTATAGGAGCTAGATGGCGCTTGTGTATATGTGTCAGTAGACAAGGTTCATAAATTTTATATTATACGATATGAGAAACTAGCTAAAGCGGTCGGAATTGGCGACTCATGGTGTGGGAATGTTTCCATCACAAAGATCAGCAGGGCTGATGGGAAATTCAAAAACATACGAATCACATTACTGAAAAATGGGATCATTATCTGAATTTTTCGAATGATTATTGTACGTTTTTTTGTACTGCTCTTACTGGTGTTGATACGGTAAAGAACATCGCGTTGAGTGATATACTTGGTTGGCTTACCTCTGCGAAGAGCAGTATGACAACTTGGGTGTACATGTGAAATCGGAAGTCTGTCAACACCTGAGAGGTGGTCTCGAGGGCTGATGGACGATAATGTGCAGTCATAACCGCGCGTACGGGAGCAGTTCCTCTTTCCATCAATGAGGACACGTATCTAATGAGTGCTGCTCTTCTCTCTCTCTTCAATGTTATAAAGTGTAACGGACGTCTGGACGCTCACCTGATGGTAAGCTGTTACGCCAAGAACCATGACAGAGCGGCATTGAGGTGAGACCAAACCGAGAGACTAGTGTGATCTACTTCGCCACATCATACGCGAGGCTACCTCGCACGCTCCGTGTTGACGATTGTAGTTAACACAAAGAATGTCAGGCTACGTTTCTGATGATTCGGCCCGTAAGGTCACTAGCATAGCTACAGACTATTAGGTCAACTTTGTTATCGCGCGAAACCAATAAGTGCATAATTACTCTGTTACGGGACATATCTGGCACTGCGGGTGGTAATACCTAAGACGAAACAGAATCTGAGTATACCCCCAGAGAGAGAAGAACTATTAATGAGAGATAAACAGTAGAGGACGTGTTTCATCGCAATTGTTCTCTCAGTATTGACTGTGGAGTATAAGAATACAGGCACGGACGATTTGTGACATTGTCACACGAGGGAGGCAACGCTGTTGAGTCAGTATAACAATGACGCTATTTGTCCTTCCGGCATTGTAGCAAACCATATGTTGCAAGCATATACACACGCCGTAATCTGGACTAATTTTTTCTCCTTTTCGGTCAGTCTCGATGCACGCTTTGAATCTTTGGTGCCTTCCACGCCAGTACAATCCTTCTCGAATTAGAGACGTTTCATTGTTGAACGACGGGTGTAAATTTTTCAAAATTCACATATATTTTCCGGCAACATCTCATAATGCCTAAATTTCAAGGACAGGGTAAGCTTCGGTATAGCGGTTGCCGAGCGATCATTCATCCTTTTACTTACGATCACGACATCAGTTATGCATACTGTAATTCGCGAGGGGCGTTGGCCACTCTAGGGTGTTATGGCTACCCACGACATGTCTCAGCGCAGCAATTACATCCGTCCCGAGATATAGTTAGTGCACAGTGGAGGTATATACGACATTTAATACGGATATCTAGGAGCACCCAGTACGAACAGACGATACAGACCGACTCATAAGGGCTTTCGTTTTTAATCCATTTGCGCTATGAAACCTAAAAAACTACTTCTCAAAGTTCCATCATTAATAACCACTGCGATTTTCCATCGCATCAATGACTTGCGGATCTATATTCCATTACATATCTAACTGACTAGAATCTAATATGACGAAAAAGTATGCCTTTTATCTTCGACAACATCCCCTGTCCATGGAAACATTATTTGTATTGTCTTATCGTATGTCCCTTTTGGATTGTAATTAAAGTAACGATAAATTATCTGAGTAATCCATCCTGTGAACAAAAGCTACAATTAGAAAAAATTGAGAGTATGTTAAGACTTATAAGGCAGTCAATTCATAAATTTTAGTGAAATGTATATAAAGTATAAAGTTAAAGTAAGTTTATACTGATGACCTTTTAGTTTTATTTTATAGCAGATGTTCTTATGATATCTCACTAGCAGCCTTATGCTAAGCACCTTACTCTCATATAGAACCTTGTGTGCCAACTCATCCTAACGCAACAGCATCGGCACATCCAAACTGACAGATGTTATGGGCTCACTTTGCAGTCTAAGCTAGCAAAGAAGTATAAAATGAATATTTAGTAACAACATACCGCAGGATTGTATAAATCCAAACCATTCTGTTGATCTCCCAGAGACCTAACTGCCCGCCATATTCATAACATGTCTAACACCGGTCTGCGAGATCTACGTTTCCGAGTATTCAAAACGTATAAACAAACGTCATAGAGTAAAAACCTAGTGTATAGTTTATAAACCTCGAGCCATTTAAACTGTCGGTATCAGTTCACTTCGGGTGACGGGCGCAGTGCGGGAGTTGATGGAGGATACTACGGCTGTCAGGTTGTTGGATCTACATCATAACTTTCTACCGGACTGTCATGGTTTGCGTATCATCTATAGTGTGTTACCATCCGGTTGTCCGACAGGCCTAGTCCTGATCCATGTATAACTATAATAACATACCAAAAATACGTGCGAGTTATTTTGGAGAGGATGCTTATTTATTTTACAAATGGTAATATCTCTTTCACATTCTATTGCGACATTATACGTGATTAGGAAATTGAACTCATGTTAATATAATTACTATTAATTTATAGACATACATACTCCTATGTTTAGGAGTTCTATACATCCACCTGCATATGCCTGTATATTGCGTGTGGGTAAATACCAGGTATCTAGGTAATTCATTGCGAATCGGAGAATCCTTATTTTGAGGCATGGAGCATCACGCTGTATATGGATAGTGTGGACGTCTTTATATTTGTTACTAAGGAAAAAGCATTGCTCTTTATTTAAGATAATTTTATTTTGGAAAATAAAGCAATGTTTCCACCGAACGAGCGTCGCGTGACTTTAACTAAAGTTGCTATTTGTAGAATTTTTTAACTAGCGAGAGAATAATAAGCTTAAAACGGTGGTAACGCGGGGGAACTAGTAAAATTAATTGGCATTCCACATTTCCGAGCACTTATTCATATTCATTTAGCGTTTCCGCATAAATACGAAGGTAGAATACCTACAACATAAGACACAAACCAGTACAAAGAAAAACTCGTTCAGTTATTCTTAAAAGACGGGAGAAATATTAGACACATTTCTTGAGCTGAGCTCCACTATTCGCGCGAATCTCTCAGTTTTATCAGAATTGAGTAGAAAGGGAACGTATGAATACGGTGGCTTCCAAAGTGAGTTCTTGGTGGACCAAGGGCAAAGGAAAATCTACGAGCCATTAATTATACCCTCAGCGAAAATATATACGGTTTATATCGAGCTTACGGTTGAAGGAAAACAATCGTGAGGACGATGTCACAGTCTGCGAAGACATTCAGGGTTGTCGAACGTCGACAATCCCGCTTTTGGGCCGCGTGCTCGACAAGGCTTACAACCATCAGACGGGAGGCGTGCCCCTCGGTGGGGACGTATAATGAGCTGATGATGATATTTATTATAGAGCAGTGTGCCGCAGAGTAAAATAAAAATGTATAATAAAAATTGACGATTCGAGAGTATATGTAAAAGATACTGATAATTTGAATAAGTATATTTTGAAGCTCAGTATGAGTTCATACTATTTTTCCTTGAAAATTACTGAATTGAAGCGCTTCTGAGACGTTTCTTGGAAAGTGTTAAGTAGTATACGTGGGTAATTCAGAGAGGATATGAAAAAAATATACATATCCGAACCGCTAGCAAACCTATCTTTCAACTCCCAACATTTTAAAACATATCTTCAACTCTTTAACTCCGTAGAAGTATACTAATATAATAAACTCTAAGCCGTACACTCAAGACCGATTTTGCATTAAATGATATATTGATACGTAACTAAGAGTAAGCGCAAGCGCGCTATACGAAAAATGAAAGAGAGAAAGAGACGGATTGCTGATATGGATATGAATTGAAAGAGTTGTTCTCAACGGATCTTCAACTCCCAACTCTTCAAATATATCTTCAACTCTTTATAAACTCTATGCCACAGACTGAAGACAGATTTTGCATTAACTGACATACTGATACGTAACAAAGAGTAAGCATAAGCGCGCTATACGAAAATATCAAAGGGAGACAGAGACGGCTTGCAGACATGCATATAGACAAAAGAGTTGATTTCAATGTAAACATATCTTCAACTCTTTAGGAGTTAACTAACATTATGGATCTTATACTACAGACTTAAAACATATTTTGCATTAACTGACATTTGATGGGTTAAAAGAGTTGAAGATATGAAATACAGATGCATATCCGAGGACGGAAAGATTTAAATTTAAAGATTCGCGCACCGCTATTAAGTAAATACATTACAAACCAATTCACCATTCGTTTTAATTAACTTCAGTCGCTTGAACAGACTTTACTAAGGCTGGCTAAACACAAATTTTTGAAAAGAGTAACTACTGAGGTTTTTACTGGTTTCTTCTCAGTGGAAAACTACCTCCCGAACCAGTGGTAGCTTCATTTGACATTCATATGTGTTCTGTAAGAACCTAAACTGAATGAACACTTCATTTTCATTTATTTCGTAAAGGCTACAGCGCAATACTCTATTGCAGCTTACGTTACGTTAATGCAATCACTGCTCGTATTTCAAATGCAATCGCGGAGAACCAGAAATTCTTCGATTTCATCTAAATCTCCCTGTAAAGCAGCTTCATGCGCAAGTGTATTTTATACGCATCGACATAGACCGCTACGTAGTGGTGTGCACTCCATATATGCAAATAAGCAGTGCATACGCGAACATAATCAATGATTCCCGGTTTTTCACCCATATTCCTCTACAGATTTGAAACCATAGGCGCACACATTTGCCAAAAAAATTATATATTATATTTATTGTTTTTGCGATTATTGTCCCTCAATTTGCATACCCTACTAATAATCTATGTGCACGCCACTGCCGTTACGATTCCAAGACCCATCCGTTTGAGGCGCACACTCGTAGTGAGGCAAAAGGATTATGTATCCCCAAATTTTAATAACTCATTAGGTCATTTTGTAATCCTGGAATGAAAAACGCGCCTTTGGAGGGTATAATGCCAAATTTCGTTTTCATGAGAAAATTTTCAAAATTTTCTATTCGTGTGTGTGTGTCGCAAGATTTGATTTTCACGTCTTTAAGTAATTCGTTTTTATGACAGAATCGTTCAAAATTGTCTATTGGTTTGCAAGATATGGTTTTCAAATTATCAACTTTAAGAAAAACCTTTTTAACCATGATTTACATTATCAATTAAAATCCTATATCCTTGAAATACTTCTGAATGTGGTAAACATCGGAGATTCCTGTGCATACCGTAATAACCGAGGACTTGGAGTGAGTCAACATGATTGTTGTATTTAATTACATTTATAACCAGGGCGAGCGTCGGTGGCTCATTGGTGTGACGATTGCCTTCCTATCTGGAGAGTGCTGGTTCAAAGCCTGCCACGGACCAATGTCTTTTCCAATTTTCGAAAATGTACGTTATCCGACACTGTGAGGAAACCTGTGCACGCCTACGAAGAGATTCCAAAGTGAAACGCAATCCGCACTGGGCCTGCGTGGATGACTAAGGCCTACACACCCTAGACGGGTAGGCTCGTGCCCCACGATGGGGACGTATAATTTCATTAACGACCACAATCAAATGTACGTTCTTTCAATGTGGTCAACTCACGTTCGTGAATTAATTGAGCTTGTCCAGCTTTAATAATTCAATTCTATTCATCGAATACTTTATTTTCCCTTCAATTTTTTTCATGTATCTTATTAAATGCATAATACTAAAGTCTAGAACTGCAACCGGAAGTGAAGTCATAATGTTGCATGGTAGCAATCAGACGTTTTCAGGGGTGTCGACCTTTAGTTCTATGGTGAGAAACCATAGACTATATTCAAAAAATTGTTCATGTTTCTGATCCATAGGACTTTCATACGGCTGACTCTCCGACCAATAGTGATCTATCAACGCACAGCTCTAACCACTGGACGGATCGGGCTAAAATTCGCCATAGAGGTTATGTTGTTGTTATGTATGTTATGACGCCTCCAGTAGCAAAAAAAAAAAAAATAACTCTTACCCCAACAGGATAAAATAGGGGATGAAAATTTGTATTTGTATGAAACTTATAATTTTAAACCGATCGAGCTGAGACTTTGCCTGCACAAAGCTACTATGACGACGGCATCCCCTAAGAGAGAATTTTGATAAATTACACCCCGTTAAATAGGGGATGAAATATAATAATACTTACTAACGCGAGAGAAGTCACGTGCAAAAGCTAGTTTAGTATAAAACTCAACATGTCGTACAATGCTAATACCTTGCCAATCTTGTCCCGATACAAGTGGAACTATTTTGAACTCGATCTAACTTTTTCCATTAGCGCACGTCCACACGTACATTAATCTAGTCCCAGTGTGAACGCGACCTTATGCTAGTGATGTTAAGGATTTTTTAAAGGTATTTTATAAGGTATTTTTTTTTTTTTTATTGCTTATGTAGGCAGACGAGCTGGCGGCCCATCTGATGGAAAACGGTAACCGCCGCTCATGGACAACTGCAATGCTAAGGGCAAAGCCATGCCGCTGCCTATCAAGAGGAAAGGGCTCTCTTTAAACCTCGTTTGAAGAAGGACATGTCGTAGTTATTAGGGAACACCGTGGCTGGGAGGTCGTTCCATAATTTGCACGCACGCGAAGGAAGGAACGATCGCTGGAAACGAACGGTTTTGGAAGCGAAAGTTTCCAGGTGGTATGGATGGACCCTAGCGTCGAGTCGTACGATGGTAAAACGGTGACACCGGCATGATATCAAACAGTTCCATTATTTCTCAATTTATTTCATTTATTTTTCAATTTATTTCTCACAAAGAATTACAAAAAATTTTAAACAACATAGGCATGTTACACAATCATTAATCACAACACAAAACGCAAAATAACAAATTATGCAAATCATTTGAAATTAAAAAATATCAAAATTAAGGCTAAGTTTTTACGTCTTCATGATGAGTAATTTATTTGTGATAGTTCCTTCATATGATATTATTGATCTGATTTTAGACGACCCATTCGGTGAAATGATTGAGACGTCGACTACTACATCAAGGGTTCCGGGTTCGATCCCCGGGCAGTACAAACATTTGTGTGCATGAACATATCTGTTTGTATTAGTCTTGGTATTTTCTATGTATAATAATGTATAGATTTCTGTATATACATGTTTTTAAAAAGTATGTTTATCAGTTATTTAGTACCTACCCGACGCTCTTACGGCGAAGGACAACATCGTGAGGAAACCTTCGTGCACGCCAGCCAAGAGATTCGAAGGTTGTGTGTGAAGTCGTTCAATCAGCACTGAGCCCGCGTGGACGACTAAAGCCTAATCCCCTATACGGGTAGGCTCTTTCCCCTCGGTGGGGACGTTTAATGACCTGATGATAATGATGATGAGTACCTACCCGAAATACAAGCTTCACGCTTAACTTGGAACTAGATGGCGTTGTGTGAATGTCAGTCGATATTTATTTATTATATTACCTACAAGATCGTCAACCGAAACTGCTTGCCGCTAAGTCATCGAGTCCGTAGGCACCTAACCTAGAATAATTTGTGTAGGTATACGAATGAACGTAAATGTATTTTATTCATATTGAATAAATATAAGGCACATCACTAGGTGAGTATTTTTTATGGCCCGGATAGATTGGGTCATAACCAGATGTCACGATGACAGGTGTCATCCGTTCAGTAATTTGTCAACTTGAATGCTACTTCCCACTTACAGTAGTAAGGTGGAATTTATTCGGTTCCTTTTGAAATGAGTGTGATTTTAATGAGCGAAATGTCTTTGAGATTGCAGCAGATATGACAGATATGGTTTTATAACTTTTTGCTATTTTACTTGGAGTATTTTTCAAATTAAATTGTAATGTGAGGCCTATGCTGTATAGTGGGACAGTATAGCCTGGTTGATTTAATAATTATTTCCTTATCATAATCGTACTTCAAAATATAAACAGGACCAGGTTAGGACTTAACAAAGCCCTGATAATTTTCTTGTGTTTCCCTCCGCGGAAAGACCCCGACTATCCCACCACCTTCCCATGGCCTGACTCAACCTTCTGGTTTTACAGTTAACAGCTGGATATCAGATCCAATAAAATTTAAAGATTAGAAATTGAAATGCTACTAAGCGTTTTCTTATCTTAAAATTCCTGCCAAACGTCTCTGCTGAAGGTTGTACGCTTAAACTGATTCTCGAACTAATAATTATCATGTAATTTTATTACAGACCCGGGGGCCTACCGCCATATCATAAAACCGTAGTACTGTAATATACGTTGCCATTTTTGTACCATAAAAGCGAAGTAATTTATTGTAATAAGCCCCTTGGTATATAATATGAGCAAAGATATTCTAACATGCTAGGTTCAGCAGACAACATGTTTAAGGCTCTCTCTCTCTCTTCAACCTATCGCAGTCCACTGCTGGACATAGGTCTCCTCCATTTTGCGCCAGATATCCCGGTCCCCCTCTTTTCTCATCCAGCCTCCACCAGCGACCTCCTCCATGCTTAAGGCTAACAAACATTTATTATACTCTTCTGTTACAAGTTAATTATGAATAGATATTATAAACACATGAGTAAACAGCATATAAGGCCAAATAAGGCACTTCTAATAATTGACTGAAACACGCGATAAGAAATGGGGTGGCAACAATTGTATGGTAATCTGCTGTTGTCACCACCGCAAAGACTAAGTAATATCCATGGAATATAAATTACGCACAGTACGTCTTCTTAAAGGGCTAAGGGAAACATCTGTGACATGTTCAAGTGTTGTTAATATTTCATACAGTAAGAGGGGGAAGAGGGGAGAACGGTAATATAAAATGTCCTCGATTGGGTACAAATAGGTACGGTCTTGAGGAATTTTCCTGGGATATTCAAACAGGGGGAGAGGGGAAAATGCGGGATTTATACATGTCAGATAAATACAGTGTTTTATGTAATCCTGGATTATTTAGCAAATACTCGGGAGCTGTAATTGTATTTTGTCGAGAGAGTAAGGATATAATACATAGAATATAATTCTGATATATGTCATATTGTACGCGTTACGAGAATATATAAACATATTTCTCGTAAATAATTCAGTATTGACGACCCATTGGATGCAATGGTTAAGACGTTACTAGCATAAACATGTCTTTTATATTGTTCTGAGTGTTTTATGTATTATATTGTTACGAATTGAATTGTAATTAAAATGAAATCAAATATGGCGGCTAATATGTGACGTTAGTCCACCATAGAGTATGACATGCGAATTATGAAATAGCAAAGAGTCTAGCATGTTCTAGATATTTCGCGAACTATGTAGAATGACGTCGACGCTTCGAGCTCAGCGGCCGGACAGGTATATAAGGCGGACCGATGGGTGCGCCGGGAGTCTTGTGTTCTACTCAAGAGCGAAGTACCTGCGACTACAAGGAAGAAGCGAGTGATACAGCGATATCTAAGGGAACGTCGAGTGTGATATAAGAGTGTGAAGAGTTAACGAGGGATTATTGTGCGTGCGTGAATTTATTTATTTATTTTATTTATTTATTTATGGTACACAAACAGAATACAGTCTTTACATGAAACACATTAAAATGAAACAGTTGAATGGACAGGACTGTAGCCCAGAGACGGTGTACACAGCATGATTTCAGGACTTTTTTTTAAAAATATATAGGCTAATATTTAGAAAAAGAAAAAACAGAGTCTAACAAACTTACAATTAATAGCTTTCCTAAGTTATTAAGGCTGAAGATATCGCTTTTTTATAACAAATTATCATTGAGATGTCTTCTTCCATTACCCCCGCACGCGACAGGCTCATTGTACGTGCGACACATTCTACCAGAGGGTTGTAATAAGACGTGTTATTTATGTACACTTTTATAAAACTTTTTTGGGTTGACTTATTAGTGAGAGTGTAATTGTAGATTATAAGTGTTGTGTGTAATTTATAGTGGTTAATTAATAAAGTGTGTTACCGTGTTATCTTCGTGTTTGGCAATAATTTATCCTGAACCCCCAGTCGTACAATATATTGTATTTTACAATAAGTACAAAATGTAAGTATATAGCGCAGTAGGTCATTTGTACTTAGTTTTAGTGTTATAAATCACTACTTTGATAATGTTGGCTTAAGTAATAAATTTCACTAGGTGGTGGACTCGGTACTGTGTCATTTAGGTAGGTTGGTAGGTACCTGCTGTGCCAGATCTCCCGCAAAATAGAAACTTAAACACTTCTGTGTTTCGGGATGAG
This sequence comes from Leucinodes orbonalis, assembly GCA_019425675.1. Classification (NCBI taxonomy): domain Eukaryota; kingdom Metazoa; phylum Arthropoda; class Insecta; order Lepidoptera; family Crambidae; genus Leucinodes; species Leucinodes orbonalis. The sequence continues at coordinate 13,198 of PQWD01014367.1, forward strand.
AGCACTGTATAGGGACAAGGGGTGACCCTCGTCAGCCAACGTTCGTCTCGACTACCAGCTAGTAAATTACGGGTATATGAGACCTAGGATCTGTCGCCTCAGGTGACGGCGCAAGGCAATGGTTGCGGAAAAATCGGTAACGGTACCTAAATACTGTATAATTTCACCAGCACTGCATCTGTCCGGTAAGGCGTATCACTTTCCACCAAGTGGACGTACTGAGTTCTGTTCACTTTGTCACATATACAAAACACAAAAACTATCGCAACATAAAATAAAGTACCTCCTGGGACCTGTTTGCACACGGCTACCTTTTTTAAGTCGCCTTGGGATTAAGATTACACTCTCAATATTAATATATATAAAACTTGCACTGGGAAATTAAAAATGCTGTGTCTTTCCCAAGTTCCCCAGTGATCGGTGATCTTTAATAAATAAATAAATATTATAATCCATTGGTTATAATAATTTAGTTAGTAACAAAATTATTTTCCCCTTAGCAGCATCTAGCGGGGTATAGTAACGCCACCTAGCACTGCATTATGGAACTTTGATTGTAGCAACGTGTAGGTAGCGTTTCAGAGAAAGCAAGAGAAAGCCTTCGCTGAAATTCGACTTCGGTAACACAGATGGCAGCACTTACAGATAACAAGCAAGTGAAAGCATTTTCAGTAATTTAGTTCACTTGATAAAGAGGGCGCTACTTTAGTCGTAGTTTTAACTTTGGAAAGTAATTATAATAATGTCATTAAATTTCAAACTAGCCCATTAGTTACACTATAAAAAATATAAGATAATACTTCTCTCTTCAACCTATTGCAGTCCACTGCTGGACATAGGTCTCGCTCATTTTGCGCCAGACATCATCATAAGATAATACTTAAGCTGTTTAAAAAGAAATAAGATACTTAATTTGTTGGTTTGTCGCGTTACACTAAACTACGTTCCGGGTTCGATCCCCGGGCAGTACAAACATTTGTGTGCTCATGCACACACATATTACACATTTATATGTGCCACATAAGGCCTTGGTGGCACTGTGTGAATGTCAGTGTATATTTATTTACTTATTAGTACCTATTACATATTATTCCAAATAGTACCTAGTAGAATTTCAGTAAAAAAAGGTTATTCGTAATGTGAAGGGCTTTCAATCACTAATTAAAACCTGTAAGTAGTTTCCATTGCAAAAAAAATTTATCTTGTATAAGCTGCGATACAGATTATCGCAACTTTGAAACCAAAATAAACTGTAGTTATGATATTTTGTAAAATAATCCCGTCTCTAATAAACCTCACCCATTTTCCGCTCCTGAAAAGCTAAACGTTAGAGTGCTACGTAGTTTGGAACGTGTTCCAGCCATTAGAGAGATATATATTTTCTGGTGACAGATGGTCGTGCGACGCCAAAAGGTAGAATAAAATATTGACTTAATGGCGAAATATGTTGTTAGTCGATTGTATTACATTTTTATGTTACAAAGTGTACTAACGGTCAGGACGTACAGCTGATGGTAAGTGATACGGTTGACCATGACAGAGTAGCATTGAATGAGACATAATCGGGGGGCCTGGTGACCCGTCATACAGGTCTTTGAACCTTTATGGGCACCAGTCTCCCACGATTGTTACACTATAAATGCTAGATCTGTATTTATTAATGTCATTTGTGGAGAGAACATAAATGAACTTTTATTATATAATATTATTTATAATGCTGCACGGGTGCACGAGCCTTAGCGTCTCATTTCAAATCTTTACAGAATACAAGAAAACATGTTTTTAAAATGGAATATCATTTGAAATTTCGAGACGCCGTTTTGAATGAGCCAAGGAATTCAGTTTACACAGACAAAAAAGGGGAAAGGGCACGAAACCATCCCAAAACGTCCAGTGAGCGACGTTCTAAAAGCACTCATTAATTTACCCTATCAAGGTGCATTTTAGCGAGTCACCCGTCGAGTAACGTCGGCAAAAAAGGCGAGGTCTAACCCGTTAATTCCATAAAAGCGCGCCTAGGTTAAGTCATTGTGGGCATGACTTAGGAAAAATGACAGATATGTAGGGTTGTCGCTATCATGGTAAAATCTGTTTGGAAAATAGCTGACAAAAAAAAATAAAAGCAATATTTCAATTCTAAATCAACGAAATGTCGGTTTTGTTTTTTATGATTGTCAATTAATGTATTGCTCCCTCTGTTGGATTAATTTGGTTAGCTTATATCTTTTGAGGGCACAGATGTTTAGTTGGAATTTACCTTCCCCGTTACAGCTGTCAAAATATTCAATGTTAATCAAAGACGCATTTAGAATAGTAATTCGATAAGAGTTAGAAAATAATTATTTTAATTTCTTATTATCTTTAAAATTGTAAATTTAATGTGTTTTTATGTTTTTTATGCCTAATGTGTTTCGTACTTGTTGACGTATTTTTTACTTCACTTTTGTTACTCAGCATAAATTAATCTTTGTTAGCTGTTAGATAAATAATCATTTTATTACTACTAAATAGTAGTAAAAAATTTAAATAAATTATTATTTATATACTAAGAAATTTGTTGAGTCTGCAATATATTTTACCAATTCTAATGAAATTGTAGTTGTAGATATAAATCTATATTAATATTATAAAGCTGAAGAGTTTGTTTGTTTGTTTGAACGCGCTAAACTCAGGAACTACTGGTCCGATTTGAAAAGTTCTTTCAGTGATAGATAGCTCATTTATCAAGGAAGGCTATAGGTTATATCATCAGCTACAAGCAATAGAAGCGGAGCAGCAATGAATAATGTTTCAAAATCCGGGGGAAATTTTCTTACTTGGAGATTCCGCTGCGTACGCTGCGTAAACGGTTAAAGTTTTCGCAAATCATATTAGAGTATTGTTACCCTTTTAAAGGTCTACAAAAAAGTCCGCGACAGCATATGTCTATCTTTTAAGGTTAACTCCCTAAAACATATTTTTTTGCTAAATTTTTTTTCTAAACTAATGCATCATTTTGCGAAGCTATTTCCATAAATATGATATCAATCCTTATCATTTATCACAAGTATTTCATTTTAAACAAAATTGCCCTTTACATCATTCAATATAAATGAATATCTTATGAGATATCGCAGTTTTAACTCACCTATATAAACGAAGTAGCGGGTGAAAGAGAGCGTTAGGCCAAAGTAACTATTCCACGCGGACGAAGTCGCACGCAAAAGCTAGTATTTAATATGATTAGTGACATCCCTAGCACTTTAGTAATACGGAAAAAGGTAGCTTGTCACGTTTTCACAAGCTTTCATTAATGGTGGGTTGACTTGGCAATAGCAGGAAATTTAAGATATATTTTTGGGAAGTGAAAGTAAATATCTTAATTTAGTTACTTAAAACGCGCACATTGACATAGCGCCATCTAGATCCTTATTAAGTACGAAGCTTGTAGGAAGGGGCATGAAATAACGGGCAAATAAACTGACCAACTTCTTAAAAGTTAATAACAAACATATATTACGAACAAAACATGCAATCAATCCAATCCACCAAAAACCAGATTCCCAACTTTTGCAAAGGCCAATTTTATTACACTCTCTTTCAACCTATCGCCGCCCAGCTGGACATAGATTTTTTGTCATAAACAGTAAAGGACAGTCAGGACGCTCACCTGATGGTAAGTGATACACCTGACCATGACAGAGTAGCATTGAATGAGACCAACAACCGATAGACAGTTATTATTCTCCATTAATACCGCACTGCACCCGTCACCCGAGACAACAGTTGTCAGGTCTCTTATACCCGGAAATTGTACTAGCTACAGAAACACAGGATTGCCGTTTTGGCTGTAGATGATGAATGATCGCGGACCATCATACTCCTGACCACCCTGTATCCAATTTCCACCAATAAATCAATCAATCAGCAAACATTCATCCACTCCTAAACAAAGACCTCCCCCAAAGAACAGCTCGCATCCATCCCCTGCTGGCAAACCTTCGCAAGTCATGAGACCACCGCGCCACTGGACGTCCCACACTACGCTTGCCCAAAAGAGGTCTCCACTCCAATACGTTCCAGCTCCACTGTCCATCGGAACGTTCTGGAGAAATGGCCAGCCCAATTCTACTTCAGAGTACCGATCCTTCGCGCGAAATCCTAAGTTTTCCGTCGGATAACATCTTTACGGTTCTTTCCGGCAGAGATTTCGAGCATCACGTGTTCAATGGCACGTGAGCAACCTTGAATTTTCACCTACGGTCATTATCCTCTGTTTAAAACAAACTAATTATATCATTAAATGTACACCCCGAGCAATAAAGTGATTATCCTACACATATTCGCGGACACACGATAATTATTTAATATTGGCTTCATTCACAGATTAAACACTATTACATGGCTGAGCGTGTTTGCCATCGAGGATTGGTTGGACAGGGTTGTCAAATGTTGGTATAAATAAATTTAACAATGTCAGGAAAATGTATATATACCACCATAAACATTTCCGGTAAAATGTTACCAAGACGTACATGCCCTGTAAAAAGATCGATTCAGATCTCAAGT
>PQWD01014368.1:0-95556 GCA_019425675.1 Leucinodes orbonalis
TTCCACTTCAAGGGGTTCTAATAAATTGTCGTGAAAGTACATTTACTGACTCCCGCGGGATGTCCGCCCGGCCTTTTCTCCTGGGACAATATGGCCGGATTGACTCGGGATTCGAGACAATCGACCATTATCCACGACCGCAAATGGTCTAAGTTTTAAGACTTTGTAGTGGTATATTTTATTAAGACATATTAATTACTGTTTTATATATCATCAGTTATTTGGACTCGTTTCTGCGGCTAAATTCCACTTTTGCACTTCAATCCAAATTTAAGATTTCACCCACACCATCTGTATGCTTGGGGGTCTCCCACAGTTCATCTTGGTCGACATTTTCTGCCAAGTACTATTATGTATTTTATGGAATCATTTATAAGTACCATCGAAAATATTTCCGAATCGATATGAACTGGTGTCCTTCAAAAAGAGAGAGAATACGCTCTATTTTTGAAGGATATCAGGTCATATCGTTTCGGAAATATCTAAAGGGCCGCGCATCTCTGTGACCTCAGCTACGGCGTATGTCCACGGGCGGCGTTAACACTTTCCATCAGTAATCGCATGCTCGTTTGCCTTCCTATTTTTTTAAAAAAGTCCTCTGCTGAAATAAACCTTCCCAATAACTTACGCAACACAAAAAGGAGATCACCTATAAAGTGCTAGATTAGCCTCAAAAGGGCTAGATGGCAACACTGGTGTGAAGTTAGCTGCAAGATATCCTTAATTAACAGAACACATCGGCTATGATCAACGATTACACAGCCTTATGTTGTTTCCAAGGAAACTGTATACCGCAGGGCACAGTTAGCTGAGCTAGCAAACTATCAAAAACTAAGCAGACAAAATCGCTTCAATCGCATCGCTTGGACACATCCAAATAGAAAAGTAGAATCATCTCGCACACAGGCGCTTTGTGACTGCGACAATGCACAAGTTGTTGGAACATTAGCTCGTGAGTGACTTTCCTATTATCATCTTTATACTGCACGGGTTTGGAATCTTGAAGGCGGTTCTTGGCGTAATTTCAACGTGAATGGGAAAATCCCTTTCGCTTTAAAGTGAGTTCGTCTTTAAGTCGTTGGTTTAAAATAACTTGCTAGAAATTTACGTCCGTTTGAAATCTTTTAATCCTTATTATATAACGTGATTATTTGTTGATTATTATGCTTTCTTTAGATATTCAATAAATTTCGGTTTCCGACACTTTTTTCATTAATGTATGTCACTAGTTTATGAAAATTTTACTAAATTTAGCTAGGTTAGGCTGTTTTTGAATCCCAATCATGAATATTTAATAAAATCTAATCGAATCAAATTTGTCTGGTGTGCGTCGTTAACTCGTTACACTTAAAGTAAGCTAATTTTCTGTTCTCCATCGAGCTACGAGTATATCACAGACATCCGAATATACAATTAGACTGGACAGGCCGCCAAGTTTATAGGCAGTCCAAGTGTCGCAATTTCTTTTCGGTTCTTACCTGTGAAAAGTTATTACATTTCTTGGTAAATTTACAGATTCATTGCGATGATGGCATGTTACAATTGAACAGGATGGCATTTTGGAAAAAACGGTAATTTCTTCTAATATTCGTGCGTCTTGACTCGTCTCACAGAGCGTAAACTGGCAGCCAGTGTATGCTCGTTGAGCTTACATTTGTCGCACTTTAAACGCGGCTTGCCCCATCTCCTGTATTGGAAATCTGTGGAGTGTATCCTCGATCTAGCTATTCACCCGTTAATTTCTCATATCATATGTATATATATATACATATGGTTATATATATATATATATATATATATTATATATATAATATATATATATATATATATATATGAATGATAGGGTTCGCATGGAATTCATTAGAACAAGCCTTCAGCAAAGGATACAAATATGAATGTATTGATCATGATGATGTTTTTAACATTACATGATATTAGAATAAATAAAATATTATTCAACATTACACGTTTTTAGAACAAATAAAATCTTTGTATAAAATATTTATTAAATGTACTCAAATAACAAAAATGCATGATATCGGGACACTATTTGGCAATCGGTATCCAATTTCATACAGTTGTCGTCCGCAAACGATACTTAAAAGAAAATAAAAGTCCCTAAGCAATTTCGTACTAAAGCTATTCTTGTGTCCGACCCTTTGATACAGTCAAATACGTGTTTTAACTTTTATTTGAATTAAATGGAGTAAAAATATTGGTATATCGTAAAAACTAGATCTTAATGTTTACTATATCGAAATGAGATTTGAAACAAAAGACGTTCCCAAGATTTTATTTTAAAACGATAATTAAGGAACATTTTACTTCTTCTTCTTAGCGTGTCGAAGGCAAACACACATTAACATTTTATACTCTTAATATATTTTAAGTTTTGTTGTATGGTAACATTTTAATTTTATTTTTATTTCTTTATGATATTGTTTGTCTTCTACGTTTGTTTTTTATTAAGTATTGATAAAAGACGTATAAAACAATGGATGGAGTCTCGCTAACAACTAAGTCGTGACAAAATTGGCCAGTTTGTTGTATAGAAATTTAAGACATTTGGCTCGCATGTCAACAGAGCCATTATAAATTACGCTAAGAAAAAACTGTTAAGAAAATGGTTTGCGTATTAAAATGATGCGAAAATGTAAGAGATGAAAGGGAAAAATCCAAGAATTACTTTCAATAGGTAAATAAATTATTAAATTGCATATTGCCAGTTCAAAACATTTAAATGATACTAAAAAAATATCATAAAATCATTAGTCAAAATGACAGCAGCTGTCATTTCGGAGACACATTTTATGTATTAGTGAAACTGTGTCCATATTCTTTATAAGTACTATGGTATTTTTACGCCTTTGTTTTTTTAGTACGAATTCAATTTACAGTTTAACAATCATTACATTGCAAAGTTGTCTAGGCGAAAGGTCTCTAGTGGAGGTTGGATGGTTTATTTTTTGGTACTACATTATATATTTGTGTTTTTTATTTCTTATTCTTGGTGCAGCATTGTGCAGCAAGGAATGACAGTTATCTTGGAATCCAGCGTACTCTGGGACCCATAATACTGACGAATAAATTATTTAGCACCAATGATATTCTGTATACATAAAGGTAGATACGCCACCCGTGCCTCAAAAACGAACCGCCGCAGAGAATACAGTTGTAGCCTCTTTGCTTAGGTAAATGTACGCTCATTCAAAATATGTGTATGTGTGCTGTCGCTGCATTCGGAACACTGTTTTAGGTTGTTTTGTAGGCATATCACGAATCTATACTTTTTTACATCATTGTTTAGTACTAATGGTTCCCTAATCAAAAGTAATCACTCCTTTCCTTAAGTAAATTGTAACGGATAACCTAATCAAATTGACTGAAAGCCAACTCCCCGATTGTTGGGAGTGCAAACGTGAATCTTGTAAGAGAAACATAACATTAATCTAATATATCTTAAAATAATTGCTAGGAAGTTCTGATAACTATTCGTGACTGTTCGTAACTATTAGTACCACTGCAGTGCCAAATACCGTCCCGTGAAAATGTGTTATGCGTTTCGGGATGAGGGCACAGTAGCTAGTAAAATTACTGGGCATGATAGATTTAAAATTTGTCTTGGGTGGCGGGCGTAGTGCGGCATTGAAGGATACTACTAATAACTTTGTATCATGGTCTCCTTCAATACCGCTCGGTGAGCATTCAGATCTTCTTTAAAAAAAAAAAAAAAATATCTTGTCCCCTCAACCATAATGGGTCGTCAGACCTTTAGTGTATTTAGTGGGACGTGATTAACACGTTAGCTGCGGCACCAATTTTTGCATACTTTCCGTTCCTGCGGCACGAGGTATAATCGGCCCGTACCGTGACCAGACGTTAGGGCGACACGCGGTCTATTAGACCCCACCTCCTTTTACAGACTAAAATCCATTTTCTGGCGCGAAATCAAAGATAAATGAGAATTTTGGTCCTTATTGATATAGACAGTGAATTGATGAACCCTAATCCACCGTCGCCCCGGGATCTGATGGCTAGTCTAGGAATTATAGGCAAAACAAAATATGGGATCTTATACACCTCGTAACGCACTGAAATATTTCGCTGCGATTAGTGATGGGAAAATAATATCGACGTTTTTAAACTGTCTTAACTACGCAACGACTTGACCGATTTTGATCAATTATATCTCATTAGATCGTTTTAAGGGCAAAACCTGGCAAAACAACACAAAGCTATCAAAGGATACATTTTATTTTAAATAATCTAAATTGTGCTTGAAGGCGCCATAAAGAAAAAAAACCGGCCAAGTGCGAGTCGGACTCGCGCACGAAGCGTTCCATTCTATACCATTAAGAGGCACCTATTACAGACTTATTATTGGAAAATAATGGATTATGGTTTATGCATACGGTTTATCTTTCTATTTGTATATGAAAATCTTAATGCGGTTCACAGAATAGAAAAAAAAGGCAACCAGAAGTAGAAAAGAAACTGTCCTATTTATTATTTCCTGGCACGTAAATAATTACGTTTCATATTTTGTTGATTTATTTGTATATACTTTTTTGCGTAGGCATTTGTTTCAGATACCATTATATCAATCATCTCATCTGTAACAAACATTTTGTATATATCTTCAGGTTTAACTCCCACAAACGGGGGTAAATTAAACGTACATTCTCCAGCGAATTCATTAAAAGTTATGGGACTTTCCGATATATTTTCCCACTCATCGTGATCTTTAGCTTGCGTGCCGGGTAATGTTTCGTCCGTGACTAAAATGTCATCTTCTGTAGCTTCTTCATATTCACTATCTGGAGATAAATCCTGATCTGAATGAATGCATTTTTCCATTGAAGCATACTCTTCCGAATCACTACACTCTTCCTCCGAAGGACTATAATCATTGTAAGTACCGCTAAAATTATCATCTTCCATATTATTACTCTCATCCAACTCAGGTGATTTTCGAATATTCTGCACACTGTGACATATTTTGTTTTTGTATTATTTATTGTTTTCGCAGTCTATATGTTCAATAATATCATATTCGACAATATCAGGTGATTTTAGAACAGTTGACAATTTGTTATTCATGTCTCATTTTCCTTTAACATTGTCATCATGAATACTTTCTATAATTACAGAGACCTCTATTTCATGACTTTTTTTGGATTTGGACTGATTAAAGTCTTCTGAATAACTAAAATAACTTACCTGTTTTGGCTCTGTTTCTGGGTTTTTTAAAATTAACTTCTTCCGACATCGTTTAGACATGTTCGGCGCTGTAAAAGGACGTGCTCTCCAATCGACGTGATGCACAACACTGGTCGCGGAAGCTCGCGTTGAGTGCGGTACGAGGTCAGGGGGATATGGGACGTTTTAGCCTCGTTCCGCACTGCATTAAAATTATATTAATTCAGTGCGGCACGAGGCCTAAGACATCCGGTACCAAGGTAGGTACACCACCGAGTCCGGAACCATTAGCGCATCTCAAATATATATTTATCTCTTTCCTACACTGGACCAAACCAAAGCTATGCCAGTCGCACGACAGAGAAATTCACTTTTTTGCTTGCCGCACCACAGGGAAGTTGCATCAGGGGTGATTTAGGCCTCGCTTCGCACTTAACCTGTTAAAGATTTCGTCCATTTTGCGTTTCGGATTGGGTAATTTATGATTTAGGATGCAATTCCATACCACTTTTCAAATACATACCATAAAACCTAGATAGCAAAAAACCGATCGGGCAGCAAATCGGAAATGTCACGGGTGAAACATTCACCGGTGTATAGTACAATTCACGAAAGACGACCACTGCTCTGAATTTGATGGTAAATAAATAAATATCTACTGACATTCATACAGCGCTATCTAGCCCCAAACAAAGCATTAGCCTGTAATATGGATACTAAACAACGGATAAACATACTTTCACATTTTTTTGTACATACATACATCAAATATTCACACGTATTCATGCACACAAATGTTTGTACTGCCCGGAGATTGAACTCGGAACCCTTGATGTTATAGCCGATGTCTCAACCATTACACTAGACGGGTCATCAAACCTATGGCGTGCAAAGGTTAGTACGAGTACACCGATTTCCTCTGTCCGCCTCTCGGAAAGTTTACCTCCTGGGCATGAGCTGACGTGGTCGATCTGGAGATCTCTGAATACGCTTCGGACGCAGACTGGTTGCAGCAAGGAAAATTTGGGGTTTTTAAACTATTAAAAGGGCAATTTGGCAAGACTTTGTGGTATTTTATTAAAGATCTATATGTCTCTTCCAACTAATGATTTGCCCACTTTACTAGTCTAAGATTTGGGATAGCAAGTTTGTTTCAGTTTCTAGTATTAAAATTATGTAAGTCACAATTATTTTTAAACAAATGAAGATTTTTGTGGACATAAAATCTTGAGCAGAATACCGCCAGTGGTCATCTTTCGTGGATCGTACTATAACAAGAGTAACAAGTCGGCGACCGGTCCGGGCCAGTATAGGAAACTTTACTGAACAATACTCGAACAACTTCATTTGCGATGGAGCTGCCACCAGGTTTTGTTGTAAACGCATGTACTGAAGCCAGCAGATACCTACTATTTTAGTTTGGAACATGAGCCGAGTTTTTTGTTTTAGCTTGTTCGGTGTAATGAGACGTCGGGCACTACACTAATGGTACCGGGTACGCTCCCCGAGCCGTACAAACATTAAGGCCGATTTTCTTTGAGGCAATGGAATCACTCCGGTCGAGCCGGCTCATTCGTGACAAAACATGGCTTTTCCACATTTTGTAGCGATTTCTTACTTATGAACCTATCGGTGATGGAAGTGAACATTGGTGGTACTGGTAATTTGGTGCATATATAAAAATCTGACCTCTTACGGTAACGAAAAACGCTTTCGAAGTGATTCAATGGTTGTGCGTGACGACTGCCAATTCGCACTGGGCCCTCGTGGACGACTAATACCACAGATTTCCCAATACAGGAGACGGGGCAAGCCGCGTTTTTAAGTGCGACAAATGTAAGCTCAACGAGCATACACTGGCTACCAGTTTACGCTCTGTGAGACGAGTCAAGACGCACGATTATAAGAAGAAATTACCGTTTTTTCCCAAAATGCCATCCTGTGCAATTGTAACATGCCATCATCGCAATGAATCAGTAAATTTACCAAGAAATATAATAACTTTTCACAGGTAAGAACCGAAAAGAAATTGCGACACTGGGACTGCTTATAAACTTGGCGGCTTGTCCAGTCTAATTGTATATTCGGATGTCTGTGACTAATACCCATACATATTATACATCCTTAACCGTGTAAGCCAGCGACCCATCGAGCTTCTGCAGTGGAATTCAAGCTGTTTATTACCATTTTAAACCATATACATAAAAGTTGTACCCAAATACCAAATTAACAGTTGGATTGTAAAGTACCAGCTTACAGCGGTGCAAAGTACCAACTTTACTAGAACAATGTAGAAACAACAAACTGCTCTTGTGAACAAAGTCGTCGAAATACAGTCGCGCACAAAACTATCTGCTGTGTACTAGTGGCGACCTCTATACGAACACAAAAGAATGTTACCACTTTTTGCTTTGAGTATACGGAGATTATGATTTAAAACACCCTTTGAAGTTGTAACTGCTGCATTTTTTATTCAAAAGGGAGCTTTATCTTTAGAAAAAGTAATTGTGTATGGCCTAATTTTATGAAAGCCATTTTGTTAGTTCCATTGATGTTGTAATATTTTGAGTTCCCACTTTATGAGAAAATTCTGTTTGTGATGCCTTCTAAGTAGTTAATGCAATGAGTACTTTGTATCGTATCTATTATTCTAAAACCTTTTTAAGCATATTATGTTACGTTTACATGCCCAAAATGAGATTTTCCTTTGTCTTCTAAGCATTGTTTTAAGAAAAATAAGAATGATTATGATTTATAAATAACGTTTCATCTCGTTGCAATTTTTATATACTTTTATTATTTTATATGAATTAAAATGACTTATTTAATTCTGGATAGGTATTTCTCGTGTTTCTTACTGCCCTTTATTTTATGTGGTGATTAATATGATCACCTATGTAGTCTAATGGTTGAAAAGTCAGTTCTAACACTAACTGGTTCCGGGTTCAATCCTCAGACAGTCAAATATTTGTGTGCATAAACATGTCTGTTTGAATTTGTCTGGGTATTTCTATTATTTATTAACGTAGTCACAAAAAAATAGTATATGAAATATTGCTATCCGTCATTTGGTACTTTATATTGGGGCCAGATTTTGTTAATTTGATTTGATTCGGTGGCTCATTAATGTGGATAGTTGCCTTTCGATCAAGAGGGCGCATGTTCAAATCCCAGCACGTACCAATATCTTTTCAAATTTTCGAAATTATTTGTACGTTATCCAACGCTCTTATGGTGAAGGAAATCATCATGAGGAAACTTGTGTGTGAACGTGGACAACAAAGGCGGGTAGGATCGTGCCCCTCAGTGGGGGACGTTTAATGAGCTGCTGATTATTGTGAATTTATTTGTATTTATTTTTTACTAGCATACCTGATTCAGAACTATTATTGATTATTGTGGGACTGGGTGTCGTAAATAAAAGATTAAATTTAAAAACAGAATAATTTAAATAATCATCACAATTCCGCATAGAAAGTTAAAACACTACATTATAACATATTTTAACAACTACGCTATTTTGTCAGTAATCAACCAAATACAGTCAATAAAAATGTGTTTTTTATTGAGATAAAACAAATTTTTATTCTAATGTTTATGTTTCATATTGTGTTCTTGACTGTACTAGTTGATTAAAAATAAAAAAACGAGCATTATCATCGAGACATCTATAGTTTAAAACTATTTTTCAAATTTATTTATACTTATTGCAATATTTACAATAATTATAGTTAATTTATGCGAAACAAGGGTGCGGATGATATATAATATTTGGCTTTATATTCATATTTTGCTTTCAATAACATGATTTATTCGGACTTTAAATTACAGTCCAGAAAATCGATATTTAATATCTAAGCCATACATTACAATTGTATTAGAAATTATTTATGCATGTACTATGTTTTCTATAAAGCACAAGATTTTATATAAATTCTTAATAGTACGTTTTGTATTGTACGAATGTACGATAGAATAAAATAAGGATTAGGCAAGAGTTTACATAAGTGTAATAAAAAAATGCAACATAACAGTTTATATGAACCTACTTAAACACACCGTGCTGGACTTTTAAAAGTTTTTTTTATTTTATGAAAATATAAAGATCACATTACATATAAAGGGAAATAAAATGTTTCGTATTGTGCTTGCATTTATTAATAGGTTTGAGGTTATATAAAAGAGCTTTTTGCCAAATGAAGAGATTCTCAAATATTATGTTGAATGGGTTCAAAAGAAAATCGAGAACGCTGCTCCCGAAATAAATTACGTCTCAGTACCCCAAACTATCATCATTGTTATCCACATCGAGTCCTTTGCTTTAAAAGAATTAAGTTTATTTATTTAGAAACATAACAAGTACAATTTTGTGTGTACGGTAACGGCCGCCTTAGTTTTATAGCTGTGTCGTATCACAAAATTTCCCAAAAAAAATTTTTGTTTGTTGATAACACATTGCCGTCATAGTGTTGTAGGAAGTAATCATGACAGATCTAAAGATGTGACTATCTTGAAGTCGATGTCCCTATTTAATTTATCATCTAATATATGTTCATTTAATAATGTTAAATACATTTTAGATGGGTTTTGTTGATTATCGTGATCGCTAGATTTAGCCTTTATCAGACAATTTATAACCACGTCTCCCTAATATCATTCTTTATTATGGAAGTTTCAGAACGTCAGTTACATTTGTTTAATACGTCTTGACGGGTTGTTAGAACTTTGTTTTCTATTTAGAGAAAATTCGCTGACTCTTAAACTCTTCAAGAACATCTTACATGCAAATCATATTTATTATTAATTAACAATGATGACCCTCAATTCGAAGTTCAACAGATCTGTTACAAATTTAAGCATATATTGCAAAAAACAGAAACTGTACTCATAATTTAAGAAACATTAGAATTCAGGCAGTGCTTTCAGTACAATTTTCAATCGTAATTATGAAGAAACGAATCGCATTTACGATTGGGTAAACGTAGCACGCAATCACGTCACAAATCTGAAACATCAATCAATTTGTGTTTTGATTTATCGACTCCATGGTGCAATTTGGCTTTCATTGAGTTTCACGACAAAATTAGAGGGATTTCAGTGGTCTGCTCTCCGCTTTATGTACTGAAAGCCATTTTTAGAGATGAAACTTCAAAATCATTGCTGGTTTTATTGTACGTTACACTAGGTTGGATAAATGTTATAAATTTACAAATATATACGCTATATTTTTTGGGAAAAAACGTAATTTCACATGACACATTAACTGAATTTTACTCGTATTTGAAAAGCTCATACTATTATTGTTTTTGAACTTTTTAAGAGATTATGATTAATGCATTGCTAGTCACAAGTTAAATTAACTCATCCCAGAAAATCTTATAAAAACTAGCTTTTGCCCACGGTTTCGCTCGTGTTAAGAAGTATTATTTTTATCCCCTATTTTATCTACTTAGGGATGGACTTTATCAAAATCCTTTCTTAGGAGATGTCTACGTCATAGTAGCTTAAGTAGAATGCCACTTAATTTTCTTTGCCATCAAATTCCTATTCCAAAAATAATGACACAACTTAAATAAATAATTATCCACTGACATGAACACATAATAAATATATTAACACAGCGCCATCCAGTCCCAACTCAGAATTAGCCTGTAATATGGGTACTAAACCACGGATAAACTTACCATGGATATACTTATATATTTTTATAAATATATATTATACATAGAAAACACGCAGACAATACAGATAGACAAGGTTATGCACACAAATGTTTGTACAGCCCGGGGATCGAACCCGGAACCCTTAGTGTAAGAGGCGAGGTCTCAACCAATTACACCTCATGGATCGGCAGAAATTTAATATGGATTCTGTTCAGGAACCCTGTTAAAATTTTTCTTACAATTACAGCTAAACCAGTATTACATTCAAATCATATTTTGGATAAACGTATTTAATTATTATACATATTATTGTTTCGTTACGATAATTCCTTTAATATTTCATTTCCAATGTAAATTGAGCAATCAAAAGGAATGGTAGCAACACTACCATTTAAACATTTTAAATAAATTGAGAAAAACATATTGACGGCCATTTATTCATTTAATTTAGATCAACAATTTCTTCTAAGTAAAGAAATAATACTAAAAATGCTTTGGCACTTGCTTGGAGCAATAGAACCAGTTACAATTTGTGTTGTGGTTACAGATTTGTAACTTTGAAATTCATAATTATGGACTTTTTTACTGGAGCAACTATGAGAAGACGTATAATTAATAATAACTATTTATTGCACAGTTAGGTTAGTCATATACAATTAACAAAAAAGTTTTACATACATTTGTATCTTCTGATTGCTTAAGAATCAAACTCCGTATTGTTTACCTTTATTTTGGAACAAAATTAGTAAGTTCTTAAAACACCTTGAAATAATGTAGTCTGCTTAGGATGTTCAATAAATATTACATCATCATCAGCATCGTTATTTATAATGTTCCACTGAAGGGATGAGGCCTTCCCACACACATAGTCATAAGGAGATTGGGCCGTAACCCATCAATATAATATGACATATCTTGAACAAATCTGAACTTTCGATACATTACAAAGAAACACTATGTGAAAGCTATTGTATTGAGCAGATGATCTCATTTTTAAATTTTAAATGAATAGATTACTCATCAAACACTATAAACTTTATTTATATTGTTACATTGATGATATTATTTACTAAATGCATCGGTTAATACTTTTTGTAATTACTCACTTGGAAGATCATTGATTGCGTCATCTAAACAGCAATATAGTTCAACATTTACAGTACTTATTCTTAAAAATAATAAGCTAACCCGATACAAATGATATGGTTTTCTCTATTTTGCGATTAATTACATACTACCTTATTCAAATCTCGCAGTGCAATGTCTTTAAAAGACAAGTAAAATTCATAAATAATTTCATTAGTTTAGTAATATAAAAACATTATTTGTTTTTTAACAAAACTAACCGCGGACGGCAAGCTTACTAAATTTTATTTAATTAAAACCAATATCAGGTATATAAATATCTGTGTTACGTATAAGAAAAATATATCACAATAACAATATACATTGGTTGATATCTACTTGGTGTTATAGAAATATCAGTATAGCTTTGACTAATAAATTTAATTATACTTGTACAGAGAATAACAAGGTTCAATAGATTACTATATTTGGAAATTAAATTTCAATGAAGTTAAATATAACCACAACCTCAAAATAACTAAAGCTTAACATACCGCTAGAGATTTGGCATAAAATTTGTAACAATAGTCTTTAATATAATACTGATCATGACTAGAATTTAATATTATCTGATATTTACAAAAGCCAAAACAATATTGCACATTTATTATAATACTTAAGATTAGTTAATACCTTTATTCTTATATTGTTCATTACATTATTATCTACAAAATGATATGCTAGTATGCTATTACTAAACACAATCTCTTTACACATTATTGAGTTATCACATTAAATAAATACAACGTTATCATATTTTCAATTGTTTTTTTATATTTGGTCGTCTGTAGATCTCGATACAAAATGGAAAATTATATAAAAAGACAATTTCGTTGTCATTGTCACCTACATTTGTTGTAACTAAACTCTCATTTCTAGAGACTCAGTTAAAAAATAATTAAATTCAATTTATTTAAAGACTGAATGGATAAATTGAATTACACATTGAATTTAAACAATATCTGCAATTTATAAAATTAATAGGTTTAGCCGACAAAATCGTATTGTATTTTTTTTAAAACCTAAGGGTTTTTAATACAGAATAACTCAGAAAGCGAGTCCTAGAACCAACTGGAAAACGTCTACCGTATAAAGTTATTGAAACATACAAAAATTCATAGAACAATTTCAATCCGAGATCTATTGGGTGAAGACGACCAAATAATCTAAAGGCTAGGTACCACATTTAAGGATTTTGCGGAAGGCCTTCCTGAACTCTGGGTTGAAGATGGTGTAGATAACCGGGTTGAGGAAGGAGTTGATGTACCCCAACCAGGTTGTGAGAATGAAGGTAGTCATCCCAGGAGCAAAAGGGAGATGAAACTTGTCGCAGATGGCGCCGAGGACGGAGCATGTAAAAAATGGCCCCCAGCAAAATAAAAACACACCTGTAAAGAAGAAACATACTGAAAAAATGTATTTATTTGACAAATTTGTATATACTTTTTGTTATTCGATTAAAGGATGTAAGGCGGTTTTGAATCTCATACACAAGGTTTGGTTTCATTGTTCGTCAGTCTGATTTGCCAATCGTTGAGAAAATTGTATAAAATAGATAAATGACAAAAGTAATTCTCAATAACTTGCAATAAAATGAACACTTAGAATTGTTTTTTTTCCTTAGTTCTTAATTTAACAAATACTGGTAATTATCACAGCAGTTCAGTACATAGCGAGTCGGACTGAAGACATAGGCCTTTAACTTTTTTTTAAAATAGTCCAGATTAATTAGTTTTAGTCTACGCTGTATCAACACAAAATATTATATTTATTTATTAAACCCTAGTTCAACAGATTTTCCGTCCATAAATTAAAAGTCAAATTCAAAATATGAAAATAGCGTACCTAAAACAATAGCCAGCGTTTTAGTGGCTTTTCTTTCCTTTTTCGCTGACGACTTTTCCCGTTTCTTTTTGCTTGCTTTATTTGCTTTGTAGATAGTGAATCGAGCCGTAGCAGCACTTGCCTTCCTTTCTTTTTTCGCTGTCGATCCATCTCTCATATCGTACTGGCTTGTTGTATCGTGCTCTTCTTCAGAGTGTATTGCCAGAGAGACGTTTCTGGAACAAAATCAGTTTAATAAAAACGATGTTGGAGACAGGAAAAGTATTCTCTTAATATATTGAGTTATGAACTCAGTCAAATTGAAAAACATTATTTTAAAAACATTTTCAACTTTATTAAAAATGATTTATTTTGTGAGCTTAATTTCAATTAGGGGATCACTTGAGTGTTTATTGAAATTAAAAATCAGCAAATACGTTAGCCGACTGTGATCCCAAATATTTTTTTTTATATTAATATTTTTATTACGCTCTACGGTATGATTATGTTTTCATACGATATCAACTAACACGACAATTCAAATCTAGTTCTTGAAACTCACTCCCAACTAGACAAATTGTTGTTTGTAGGGAACTTAGTCACATGGGACAACCTAGGCCCAGAAGTTGCTTTGAAATTCATCGTTGTTTCTATCGACTTGAATAAGTCGGTTGTGTTTTATATGCCTCGAGAGGAATGCCATTTTGGTGTCATATTTCAAAAAAGATTTTATTCTTTGAATCCGTAATAAAATAAGGGTGATGTGAATTATCTGTGATATTCTATTTTGTAAGTTAATACCATGAGTATAGATTTCAAATATGTTCGTGAAATTATATTCAAAAATAAATATATGCTTGGTTTCAAAGTCAATTTCTTGCCCTCAGAATCTACCTACCCCAGTGTATCTGTTTTTCGGAATCACTGATGTATGAACTGATGTAACTATTAGTATACTATGATCACGCCTAGGCTACAGTTTCCAATTACTATCAGTTGGGTTATATTATTGATTCTTTATATGATAAATAAGTGTGAGTTAACCTTGTGCCCCTTAATAAGGACATCAAATCTCACGTAATTAAATTAGTTTATAAATTAAAGAAAGAAAGTAATTAAATTAGTTTATAAATTAAAGTGTGTTAATACTTGAACATAATCAAAATCAGAGTTGTTTCAGAGATTTTAGTCAAAGTTTATATGTAATTGCACGTGTTTGAATTAAATTTAAGTAAATTATTTTCTTTATCTCGTACTTATTTTGTATGTACATTACAAAGCGTCCTACCTCGATAACTTACCTCGAATCAGACATAACTTTAGTAGTCTTCCCGTTTTTCTTCCACTTAAAGCCGTCGCAAGCCATGTTCTTCAAGACAGTGGCGTCTTTCAATCCTGGCGATCCTGGTGGAGATGAGGTGTGCTCTCTAATTGTATCTTCCAGGTTTGATGGTGCGTAGCCTGAATCATTGTTCCCGTTGGGGTCTATAGCTTGCGACTTGAGATTCATCTTAGGACTGCTGAAGAGATAGTTTGATGTTAGTAATGTTAGTATAAGCTTATATTTCTTTTTCATGAGAGGCGCGTCAAGTTTTGGTACAACCTAAGAGAAATTGTTTCGGTGACGACAACCATCAGTAAAACATATTGCTGCTAAAGTTAAAACATAAATGTCTATTGTTTCTTTTCATAATTGTTCTTACCCTTTGTCAAGCGATTTTTTTATATAAATTTAAGTGCGTTTGATTGCTATTTCACCTGATGGAAAGTGAGGATGCAGCCTAATATGTATCACGCAAACTCAAATAAAGCCTATTCACTCTTGGCTTGAAAACCCGTAAACTGTACGTATCGGGAAACCCGGACGCATGAAGGTTATTCCACTGCCTTGCAGTTCGTATGATGGAGGAACAACCGAACGTTGTTCATGTCGTGCGAATAAATGTAATATCGACAACAAAGGGGTGGAACTCCCCCTACATGAACTGGACATTAAGGCATCTTAGATCAGTCATAACTATTGAATCTGTTATATTTATTACCATGATAAATCGAGAAGAATTGACGTGCAAACGTTTAGAAGTGAAGGAATACCAATGATCAAACCATGTGCAAGTTAATTCTTCCAAAATATCACCAAATTTTGTATTCCTCGTAGTTCATACGGCAAAAATTGGCCAAGCAGCCATATTATCGCAAAAGATTAAATTCTTTAAAGCTTATGAATTTAGGTCCACAACAAAACACTCACTTTCCCGATTCCTCAGCAACAGTGGCCAGCATAAACTCTGTGGACTTGTCGTTCGGTATCACGTGACAATCGTCAGCATCTGCTTCCAGTTCTGCTGATCTTTTGTCGAAACTGAAAAGAACAAAAAATATTAAATAAAATATACACGGCGTAATATAAATTAAGCAAGGTGATCGTACCTACTGTTGGCACTTGATTAATGATAAATATAAGTTATAATATTTTTTCAAAAGTTACAAAGATCTCCCACCGAATGGACCGACGACTTTCGAAAGGTCGCTAGTGGAATTTGGATGAGGAACGAGGACGACTGGGATTTCTGGCGCAAAATGGGGGAGACCTATATCCACCAATGGACTGCAATAGGTGGAACAGATACATAGAACTGATACCCAGACTAATACAAATAGTCATGTTTTGTAGTGGTCAGGTATGGATTGTGTTTTTTAATATTTGAATTTAGATTTTAATTTCTTCTAATTTTTCGAATGATTGTGCCTTGTTTCTTTGGTAGGTATCATCTCTATGGTGTCTAATAATTGACTTGTTTGATGACGCGCCAATTTATCTACATTAATTAACTTAAGATTAAGCTAACCGACTTAATTAAGGATGTTGTTCATTACCGAACAATGTCCGAATACATTGTTATTTCTGACATTAGATGTCATGTTACGGTATCCTAATATCGTATATATACGTATTAGGCCTAGCTTGTAACAAAAACTGGAAGGAAAAAAAAACTTGTTAAGAAATATACAAAATATTTAGAGTTGGGAAGTTGAACCGATAGATAGTGAGTCGTAAAGGTTTTCGAGTGGCGTCAAAAAACATCATAATCATACTTACTTGAAAACAAGTAAATTGAAGAACAAATCAAATAAAAATAACAAGACTATACTTATGTATAAGATGTTGTCAACTTATGAGAAGGTTATATTCCAAAGGTTTTGTACCCTTTGTAACCGAAGATATAGATTTGTCCAAAGCATAATGGCAACAGTGAACGTGATAAGCTTTTTAAGAATAAAAATATCTGATTTCTTCATATCATTAAATTAATATCACACTAGAAGCAGTTTTTGCATAGTAATGTCAAAGCATTAATAAAAAACCATGTTAACGATGACAGTTTTCAAATAAAGACCTCATCTGATAAACTAAAGTGTCCTGTTGGAATTTAACGCGCGCAACTATTGTCTAGTTGAGCAAGCTTTTAGTCCAAGATGGCTTCTAGTTTAATCCGCTGGCTTGCGAGCTTGAGTACTTCAAGGGAGCATTGCACACATTCTTACTAAAACACAGTCTGAGTATATTCTGACACGAAAGAGTTTATGGATTGCACTTGCTTTCATCATTTGAGTATTTATCATGAATTCCCTAAATATTTTTTAACATTGTGTAAGTGTTTTATGTTTAATTTGATTAGAACTATTGTAGTAAATCTAATTTCCGATTTTTATACTTTTTTCAATTATTTAAGTATAAACTAATGTTTAATGCGTAATCGCAGCGAAGTAAAGTCAAAGTTTAAAAAAAAGTTACTTACTTATTATGAATGCTCACATAAATACAGAGAAAAAGACATACATACAATTATTGTAACTTATTCATGCGAACATATTTTACATCCTTATTACGCAATTTTTGTATGTCTACCATGTACATAGAGGATTTATTTGTCGATTCCACAGTATGTGTCGTGTTCGTAGAAAGTTTAATTGCTTGAAAAGAAAGAATGACTTGTTTTTTACGCAGTGTATTTTTTCAATTAGGTACATGTCACAATTATTTTTTTAGTTGCAAAAGGTACAAGGCGATTACGTTGCTCGCTTGATGGTAAGCGGTACGCCTGATCATGACAAAGCGGCATTGAAAGAGAACAATAATTGATAAAAAGTGATAATGTCATTAAAGCCGCACTGCCGGCACCTCCGAAGCATTTTCTTTCTTTTCAGATATCTCGTTCATCATCTTTCTTTTCAGACAATCAAGCCAATCAAACTAACCAAACTGGGGAAACGCACAAAGTTAATTTCACGATGTGGTCCTAACGCGGGGAATCGCTTCGAATCGTTTCGAATTGAAACGTTCTAGACCAGTAAGCAGTATCAAATATTTAAATTCTTTGTTTACTATTTACTTAATAAAATAGAGCTTGATATTTTTGTCATATTTTGTGTGAAAATTTGTTATATATATTTTTATTTAAAATGCGTCGGTGGCTCATTGGTGTGGACTTTTGCCTACCTATCTGTAGAGTGTAGGTTCAAATTCCGCCAAGTATCAATGTATTTTCGAAACTATAAGTACGTTTATCCGACGCTCTTACGGTAAAGGAAAACATCGTGAGGAAACCTGCGTACGCCTGCGAAGCGATACAAAAGTTTTGCGAGTAGTCGGGCAATCCGCACTGGGCCCGCGTGCACGACTATATCTATACACCCTTTATGGGTAGGCTTGTGCCCCTCGGTGGGGATATGTAGTGAGCTGATGATGATGATATTTTTATTTGACTAAAGTTTTAGTCAGGTAACCGCCCATAAGCCCAAAAATTAAACTAAAAAAGGAAAACCCTTCTTATATCACCATTACAGCCTAATCTTGTAGGCTATTTCGGTCACTCTAATCTTTTAATATTATTATAATTTTAGTAACGTTTATTCATTTACTATATTTTCCCTTTCGAACTAAAAAAAAATACAAGGACAACCAATAGATTTATTAGTTTGCGATAAAACCTGTACCATTATAGTCCCTTATACTCATGGGATAGGTTGATCGCCTATTTATGAATAGTGGCATCGGGGTTAAACGAAACAATAAATTGTTAGTATACATGAGGAAAATGGTTGCTTTGTCGTGAATACATATGTTTATATATTATATTAATAGCACGCATTATTTATTAATCTCTTGGATAGCACAAAGTAATATTACGACATTGACACAAAAGGTTTTATGTTGGTCCCGGGTTTCTAACACTGGAAAGGTTAATGTGTTAGACATAATACTAATCAATATATTTTGTTTGATATAAACAAGGTATTACAGTCGTATATCAGAACTCAAAACAAACAATATTTTCCGTGATTCGTCCCACAACACGTTCGTCCCATTGGGACGAAATACTGAGTTTGAGTTTAATATGTAGAACGGGTAATAATGCTGTGTTCAGACGGTAAGCGGTTCGTTAATTACTATGACTTAGAACTTATTTATTACTAAATTATTTGCTTGCATATGCGGTAGACAATGTTCTAGTACCTGAACTAGACCGAGCCTGATTGTATATGTTTTGCCTTTTATTGATATTAATAAATAAAAATATGCCAATGAAGCACTGAAAGTTATTATTGAACGCTAGACTTGAATGAAGACATGTCACAACTAATTATTTATTGGTACTAAATCCCTCCATTAAATCCCTCTTCCTTCGTCTCAATCTTCTTTTCCATCTGCCCTTAAATGTCAGTAACGCATTGTTGCAATAAAGTATTTTTTATTACTTGCGTTCCCCTAAGTGGGTCTTCAACCCACTTATTCCGAATCAAGCAGCGATTTGAACACGAGACGTACCCGTAGACCACAGCGGATATAAAAAAGTTGGATTGAAAAACAACGATACCTGTCTTCATGGTCATCTTCATTGCTCCCCGATCCAGTATTCGTGGGTCGGTCTTCATGCAGTGCAGTCTCGGCCAGGCGCCTTGTCTGCGCCACGTTTTCTATGACCACAGCAGCCGTAGCTCCAGTGGTTGGGTCACCAGCTATCGGCGGCTTTTTTGCTGCTCTCTGCTTTTTCGCTCTATTCCTTAAAGCCTGTTGGATTTATTATTAGATTAATTAAATTTATTAAATAATAAAATATTAAATTATTAGATTAATTATAAATAACGTGTTGTTGAACAACACGTTATTTATAATTAAACAGTTTGATTACTTTGATTCATTGATATATTATTTAAAACTTTATGCACCATCTCATGTTGAAGATTTTATTATATCATAAGCATACTAAGCATCCTCTCAATGCTTAGAGGGATTTATACACAAAGCGAGGAGCAAATGCTTCTTCTTGTTGTTAGAAAGGATGCGCTATGTGACTTCCCCCTTGCTGAACACCGTTCACCACTACAGTGCAGTTTCTATGTTGTGTCGGAAAGACGTAGTCACAAAATCCAGTAATATGCCTGACTCACCTTGCGTTCAGAATATAGCTATGCCAAAAGCATTACTGGTATCTCGGGAAACTAGAAAAAAAGAGGTACCCAAGCAGACAACCTTTTATCTGTATAACTTAAATTACAGCTAAATAAAACTAATAAAAGTATCATGAATCTTACTCACCTTAAATATATTATAATAAAGGAACATCATCATGATACAAGGTATGTAGAAGGAGCCTAACGAGGAGTAGATGATGTAGTTTTGACTATTGAAGAGGCATTCGTCGAAATCCCGATCGGGCGTGTCGTTGAGCCCTAGCACAATAGGCGCGCCGATGGCTGCAGAAATAAGCCAAACGAGCACAATGGTGAACCATACGCGTCTGTTGTTTTTGTGCTTCGCGTACTTGATTGGTTGTGTTACTGCTATGTACCTGTGGAAAGATATTTTTGGTTAGATATTGAAAATTTTGGGTAAATTTGCTTTGCAAAAAGTCAATAGAGTTTTGTGGAAATGGTTACCTGTTTTTTACTAAGGTAATAAGGATATGATTTTGGAGAACATGAAGCAGTTAGTTTTGAATCAAATCGTATTTTTTGCATTTGCATTAATTTACCATACCAATCAGTGTTCTTAATAACACAAGTATAGGTAAATGAAAACGTAAGCTCAGATAATTCATGTTTTTAAATATCAGCTGTTTATATATTTTTTTACATAGTGATATTTTAGAATAATGACAACATAAAGATATTTTAGAATAATGTTAAACAATATATAACCTACACGACATATATAAAAAGTGCCAAATCGTACTCACCTATCAACTGAAATGGCAACTAAATTGAATATACTCGAAGTGGAAGAGGTGACGTCCATCGCAATGTAGACGTCACAGACGAACGCTGGTAGCCCCCATGAGCCGTGCACCTGCAACCGAAATTTGACGATAAGGATATATTTCTTAAAGTCGAATTTGTGTTGCGGAGTCGTAAATAAAATTTTCAACATTTCGCCCGTGGAGAAAGTATTGAAACTTGGATTGCAGAATCTATAAAGACATCTGCAGTTTGGTTTGGCACAAAAGTTTAAATAGGATTCGATGAAGATTTTTAAGCCGCAACCGCATAAATGTTATGTGGTTTTCGTTATTTTCGAAACGATAATATATTTTTCAAACCTTGGCAGCTAACTTGTTCAATCTTTTTTAAACGTGTTTTTTACCATTGGTGAATATAAAATATGAACATTGTAGTTTATGAAAATATACATTTTCAATGCATTGATAAAGGAAATGATTTAAAATTTAACATTGCCTCAATAATATGACACAAAAACCACGGCGAGCTTAATGTTATTTTAAACTTTATCGTACCCTAGATAAAAAACAAGAAGAAAACGTTTGACAATGAAGTGTGTCGACAAATTGAAGACATTGTTTGCGTAGTCAAATGTCTAGCAAAAACATTCCAGTTATTTTTGTGATACTCGTGTATCGATATACATACTTGTATCATTTGCCCTCGTCCTGGGAGGATATTGGGTTCTATGTCTCATCCGGTGCACGTTAGAATATTGATAGTATTGCCAATAGCATTTTATATTTTTGGCTTCGTCTATTTTGAATAGACACTACTTCAACTAAATACTTAAGTACACAAGTATAGATGTGTACATTTTTTCATTGAGAAAAAGTAAATAAGCACATATAAATTGAAATGAAATCAGTCAGTTTTCTCATCGTATTTTCTTATTTTGGAACCTATTGCAGTCCACTATTGGACATAGGTCTCTCCCATTTTGCACCAAATATCCCGGTCCTCATCGAGCCACCAGGGAACTTTCGCTAGTCGTCGGTCAATCGGGCCGGAGGGTGTACTACGCTAAGCTTTCCAAGGCGCGGTCTCCACTCCAAAACTCTTCTGCTCTGCTGAACGACGCTTCCACGACATACGTGACCAGCCCACTGCAACTTCAACTTTTATCAGTCCAGTTTTATTAATAAGATTTTTAACCAAATATTTTTTGCAGTCTAATAACTAGCTGTACCTCGCGGTGTTACTCGCCCGCAGTAACAATCTAAAATTGCTTCTTAAGTCACGTTAAAGCGCGCAGCTCACGCGACGCGGGGCCAGCGTGCCGTCGAACAACGTTACTTTATTTTACTAATTAATAAGGTAGCCTAAGTTTTTCCTGCATCAGCTAACTGCCAAAAAAGTCTCGTCCGAATCTGTCCAGCCATATCAGAGATTACTTAATAATTATAATTATATATATTTTTATTGCAACATAAATGTTACATTGTTTCTTATGGTAAGTTAATACATTGAATTCAGTATTTAAATATGGAAATAGGTGACAACTGTTGCCCGTGGTAGGAAAACCTGAGATACAGGCAACAAGTTAATCGTGGAAACTGAACTGATTTCTGTTAAGTTTTTTGTTTTCATTTATTAATGAAACGGTTTTATTTAATTCCCAAATAAAGAAATTAATATTTATTCATTTGCATTAAGAACAACATGTTTATTCCAATAAAACAGACCCTCAAATTCTATTTAAATGTATAGATGACTACTTAAAACTTTTAAATTGGCCTTCCTTAAAGTGACATAGTAACGATTAACAGCAGTTTTAATATGCAATAAACCATAACAGATCCAAAAATTTCAATACACTTAGAAGATTTTCAAAGACTACTTGGAATATTTCGACATTTCCAAACACTTGTAACTATTTGTGAACTATGCGTGCACAACAGTTTCAAGTTTAATTTACCAAACTTGCAATAGCATACGTTAAGTATGAGATGTTAGGAATACTTACTCGTAAATGTTTTATAACATTGTATATGGTACTTGAGCAGAGCGTCGGTGGCTCAGTGGTGTGGACTGTCGCCTTCCTACCGGGAGGGTTGAGGTTCAAATCCCGACACGTACCAATGTATTTTCGAATTTTCTAAAATATATGTACGTTATCCGACGCTCTTACGGTGAAGGAAACATCGTGAGGAAACCTTCATGCACGCCTGCGAAGAGATTCGAAGGTTGTGTGTGAGTCGTCCAATCCGCACTGGCCCGTGTGGACGACTAAGGCCTAATCACCCTATACGGGTAGGCTCGTGCCCCTCGGTGGGGACGTTTAATGAGCTGATGATGATGATATGGTACTTGATAATAATATTTTGTTTTCAATATTCGGTATGTAAATACAATTTTGTTCAATATGCTTACTATAGTCAAAACAAAAAAGGTCTCAATAAAATTACTCCGGTCATTTTATTTTATTTAACTGATAATGTATTAAATTTATGACTTGTTTCTAATATGTTATTTTGTATTTTATTATCTGATGCTAAAAGTTTCGTTTTGAATTTATTGTGAATTTTCGTAACAGCGAAAATCACGCACAACAGTAAAAAGTTTTCCAACATTTTATCTGACATTTCTGTGTAATTGAGTTAGAAATCGATACGTCCCTAGGGAAATTGATTTTATCCTTGCTCGCGTTCTCATTGGCTGGATGCTTAACGAATGCAAAGTCCCGTGTCCAATTTCATTTTGGGATTGTGAAGACCTGTTTTGGTGTCTCTCATTTTGTGCACATTTGCTGTTTCTATGGCGTATCTTTTATTGTTCAGAGATTGTAGATATACCAGTCCACTATAAAGAAATTTGGTTTTCCATCATTCTATGAAAATCTCAGACTTTCCATGTTTTTAGATCTGCCATTGATTGCTTTAACAAAATCATATTTCAATCAAACTGTAGGTATTCATATTCTGTACAAAGGTATCCTTGTACAGAAAATGACTGATTAAGCTCTTTAGAGCGTCGGTGGCTCTATGGCGTGGACTGTCGCCTTTCTACCGGGAGGGCTGAGGTTCAAATCCTGACACGTACCAATGTGTTTTCGAATTTTCGAAAATATATGTACGTTATCCGACGCTCTTACGGTGAAGGAAAACATCGTGAGGAAACCTTCATGCACGCACGAAGAGATTCGAAGGTTGTGTGTGAAGTCGTCCAATCCGCACTGGGCCCGCGTGGACGACTAAGGCCTAATCACCCGATACGGGTAGGCTCGTGCCCCTCGGTGGGGACGTTTAATGAGCTGATGATGAAGCTCTTTTGGTAACATACGAATACTGTACTCGTATATTACCAAAAGAGCTGAATAACCATTGTTCAATACCACATCTATCCAAAACATAACGATAAATAAGATCAGTCATTTGTACAAATGTAGAAATATTTTTATATTTCATAATAATATGTCGTATTAATTTTCCTGTACACCATAAACAAATTTATTGTATATTAAATATAGTTTGAATAAAGCAATACTGTTCAAATAAATTCTATTCTCTGTTTATTGTGAACTATTCTCAAATGTTATCTTGTGTTAAAAAAATGTATTTTTCAATGTTGAACCTTATGTAGTCTCGTTCAATCAGAATAACTGAAATACCAAATGTAAGGTGAGTTTTGAAATCATAATAATTAGATTCTTGAACCTAAATCAGGTTTTTAGTATATTTATCGCAGTTATATTTTACAATTTTTAAAGCAATGAGCTTAATGAGACTCAAAACAAGACAAGACACTGTTTTTTACATTTAGACAGTTTGAAATAACCAAGATACCTTGAGAGTCTTCGACATCATCAAACAAAACCCAATTCAGCTAAATCACAATGGATCCACAACACTTCAGGAATATTATCCTGTAAACGCAACTAGACAGCCAACCTTTTCAGTTTAGGGCAATTTTATGTTGCAGAAGCAAAATAAGGGGTCGTTCCACCTCAACGTTGGATATTACTATAACGACCTCGGCGTATCCTCATTTGTATCTGTCAGCGGTTGCAGGTCAAACTTGACCTCTGTTTGGGGTCGAAGTGGAATTTGTACGTGGAAATAGGTACAAAAACATGTGCTACTGTTTTATGCCACTACTAGCAACCGCCCATGCTTCGCATGCGTGGAATGCTAATATTCGTAATAGGACGCTCCGCCTGCCCGGTCGGTCGTACCGCAAACGTTACGTACCGGATTTTTTGAATCTGTAATATATTCCAAATATTCATTTAAATTATATACTGTAAAGGGTCATACAGATAGATAAGAAAGATCTTAATTTTTTTAAGTAGCGTATGATGGATGTTCAAAGTATCCTGTCGGTCCATACGCCAAACTCCCTATATCCTGGACATAGGTCCCTCCACAGACATCCGAATATACAATTAGACTGGACAAGCCGCAAGTTTATAGGCAGTCCAGTGTCGCAATTTCTTTTCGGTTCTTACCTGTGAAAAGTTATTATATTTCTGGTAAATTTACTGATTCCTTGCGATGTTGCATGTTACAATTGCACAGGATGGCATTTTGGGAAAAAGGTATTTCTTCTAATATTCGTGCGTCTTGACTCGTCTCACAGAGCGTAAACTGGCAGCCAGTGTATGCTCGTTGAGCTTACATTTGTCGCACTTAAAAACGCGGCTTGCCCTATCTCCTGTATTGGGAAATCTGTGGGTCTCTCCCATTTTGCGCCAGATATCCCGGTCCTCCGCTTTTAGGATCAAATAAAAACAGGTGTTCCAATTTTTATTCGAAGATGTCCTGATATACTAACCGAATATTTTAGCTGTATTTTAATTTCAAACATAAAATACTAATGATTTCCATGTTCAATGATCCCTAGGCCATCGGTCCATCTGTAGTGATCGCTTCTGAAGTTTACGCACTGTTAAATCCGTTAGAAGTTTGTAAATTTGATTTCAAACAAATAATCTTAGATATTTGATACATTTATTTGGATAGAAAACTTGCATGGACAAAGAGATCATACAAAAATATATACAAAGGGATCTCTGGACTAAGACATATGCTATGTGATGTAGCAACTGAAAACATCCGGTATTGGCACCAGCTTCCGGCGGCCATTACGTGAGTCCATTGGCCGCCATCTTTGTGTGTAACGGTTTATTAGTCGCCAAAAAGGAAATCATCCAGTGAGAGAAACATCCTTTGAGATTTAATAAAGTAAGCAGAATTCTATGCTCGGCGCGTATCTTTGATAACCATATTCTTAGGTATTAACACATTATGTATGAGATTGTGTTCCGTCTTTACAAGTACGATAGGTTAGAATGCGTAACATTTGGAGAACTGGGGGGTTATTGCAATCTCTTAAAACAGTATGGTTATAATGATACGTCAGCATTTTTGTACCAGAAAAGACGAAGTAATATTATTGTAACACTGTTTTAAGAGATGGCGGTAACCCCCCAGGTAGCTGAGTTATTATTTCCAAGATAAAGTTCTTTTATGTCACAAGTGAACAGGACTGTCAGTTCACTTACCTGATACGCCTGACACACATGAACTTTTCAGTTCATGTGTGCGTTTCCCCTACGCGCGGCCCCGACGCTGGTTTTCACCAGCGTCGGGGCCGCACGTAGGGGAGGGCCCTGGCTTTTACTGAGTTAATCTTGACATCGTAGCACACCATTTATTTATTATAATAGTTAAGTAGATCAAATGTTTAAGTAAAATTGCGTCTACATATACTTAAATTATCACGTTGTGTACTTGTCACATGGATGTATACGATGTTTAGATTTAATAAATGTTTTATTTCTTTCTTTGTCTGCTAAAACGTATTTTTTTGTTTCCATTTTTTGGTATCTGGAACCAGCCAACGTCAAGTAGTTAATATTGTTAACGCTTGATCAAACTGTAATATATTTCTAACACAAATAAAAAAAAATGCCAACACAAAGACAAAAAAGAACGACTTTTCTCTGTTGATTTTACCAACATAAAATCATGTATGCCCACAACAAAAGATGATTTAACCTAATTTGGTACAAAAACAAACGGCCAACGGCAGTCGGCGAGGGAATTTTACGAAACAACGGTATTGTATACATGTGCTTTTAAATATGTGATTTAGAGCTCGTAAACGTCGTTTGACGACCCATTTGGTGTAACGATTGAGGCGTCGGCTACTACACCAAGGGTTCGATCCCCGGGCAGTACAAACATGTGTGTCCATGATCAGTATGGCATTGATTGGGGAATAATTATCTAGTCAGTTGTTGTAGTCTCAAGCAATGAAGCTCTGTCATGGCCAGGCGTAGCCCTTACCATCAGGTGAGTGTCCTGATCGTCCTGTAAACTTTGTGACATAAAAAATATTGACGATTACATTAGTGCGTTTTAAAATTAGCAAAATTGGTATATGATTCCTTAGCATTTTGTGCCAGAAACGGCTAAGTAGTGTTATTGTATTATATTATTTCGCATTCTCGTTATTATCATGGCAAAGTCAGTTCTGAGATTTTAGCTAGGTAAATATAATTGATTAAATAATTCCTTTATATCTTTAAACTTGTTTTTGTTTTTTAAAGTTTTTTCTTGGGCAATTACACTTGTACTAGTGAACTGACCATCTCGTCATGTTATTTGGGAATAAGCGCCATGACTTAAAATAGTATTAAAATAATATTACTTCTTCTTTTCTGGTACAGAACAAGAACTGTGTATTAATATTCATACTTAACTGAAGAGTTTTTTGGCTTTGCACCGACATTAAAATATAAAATAATTATTCACCTAGCTGAAAATGTATTTCTTGTTTTTAGTTTGAAAGTTTTTTATAATATTCAGTGATTCCTTTTAATTTTGCTCTCGGGAAAAGAGTATGCCACTATGACTCCATAAGTCTAGACAAATCGGTCTAGCCGTTTCAGAGATACGCCAGAACTAATATAAGAGAGACTGGTTTAAAAAAAATGCTTACATAACATGTTGTACAGCGCGGCAAAACTATTGTAATGATTTATCCATTTAATAAAATAAATAAATTGTAATCTACACCATTAATATCCTTCATTCTAATTTATTTCATTTGCATAGATCTAGTATTTTTTAATTATAAATATTGATGGGCTTGCTCTTGAGCACAGACTATCCTAATGGATGGACGTGCTCTAAGACAGAGCTTGCCCAGAAAAAGCCTATTCACTCGTTTTTTAAATGTCACGGGGCTGTATCTGGCCGGAAACACAGATGCAGATAGTTCATTCCATTTGCAGTACGCATCATGAAAGTAGATGCAAAACGCTTAGTCCGGATACGCGGAACGTCAACCACAAATAGATGAAATTTTGATCCGCCTTGATGACCTATGGTGAAAGGGAGACGATGGATTTGTGCTAAAACAAAACGCTTTTCATTTTTAAACGTCACAAAAAATAATAAAACTTGAGGGTATTTTAACATTTACAAACAATACAATCAATCAAACAAATTGGAGTAGATGTGTTTGTTATTTTATAAGTATCGAAGTAAATATTTAAAATATCTTTATTGAAATTATTTTAAGTGATTCTTGGAATTTGAAATTTAAATTTAAAATCATGAAATAATGTGTTGCGAAAATGCTAAGTTCTAATGAGGTAAGTCTACTTTTGAACACAGTGATAGACCTTGATAAACTCAGCTCTTTAACATGATCACTGAAGGGTTTGACCTTAATCGGTATCTATTAAGATTGGGTACCAATGATGAGAAACCGCTGGTACCGCTTACCTCAATTCTGCAAATTTTTAAATGTGCCAATTCTATCTTTATTGTGTTTGAATAGTTATTGTTACCACTTTATTTATTCCCCTTTATTATGTTTTATTATTTCTTATCCCCTATTTTATCCCTTTAGGGGGAGAATTAATCAAAATCCTTTCTTAGTGAATTCCTACGTCATAACATCTGCCTATTTGCTAGATTTCAGCCTGCGCGTCGATAGATCACTTTGTCCGTCAGTCACCTTTGAGTTATCAACAAACGTCAAATAAGTAGTAGAATACCAATTTATATATTTCTACAATTGTTGACTTTTATTGTTGAAAACGATTATGGTAATATATAAATAGTAGAATACCAAACATGAAAATATGAATTATTTAGACAATCAGCAAGCCGGCGCTCTCACGGTGAAGGAAAACATCGTGAGAAAGCATGTGCACGCCTACGAAGTAATTCAAAGAATGTGCGTGAAGTCGGCGAATCCGCGCTGGGCCCGCGTGGACGACTAAGACCTATACACCTATACGGGTAGACTCGTGCCCATCGGTGATGATGATGATTATGTAACCACTAAATACATACAACGGTGTCCAAAATATATCTATTGGTTCGTACATTTAGTTTAATAATGTCAAGCGAAAAGTTATTGTTCATTAACAACTTTCGCCTATATTGCACCAGTAGTCCAGCAGTGGGATAAGATTTGCTTCCAATTTATTTAAAGAAATATTATAAAACTGTTCCTATAACATACCGTACATATATTCATCATCATCAGCTCATTAAACGTCCCCACCGACGGGCACGAGCCTACCCGTATAGGGTGATGAGGCCTTAGTCGTCCACGCGGGCCCAGTGAGGGTTGGCCGAATTCACGCACAACCTTTGAATCTCTTAGCAGGCGTACATGAAGGTTTCCTCACGATGTTTTCCTTCACCGTAAGAGCGTCGGATAACGTACATATATTTTCGAAAATTCGAAATAACATTGGTACGTATCAGCATTTGAACCTCAGCGACAGTTCACACCATTGAGCCACCGACGCTCACATTTTTTTATTTATATGTATGTATTATGCATGTAGCACTCCTACATTATATTAACCTAAATTAAATTGTTATGACCACGATGCAGCTTTATTCATAAACTGGATACATTAACTTTAACGGCAATCCCTTGAGATTAAAAACACAATCAGCCCAAACTTTACGACTCCTTCCGATACGCGTACGAGCAAAACCGTTCGGATTAAAACAGTAAATCATGTCTACGTTTCTGGTGCTTGCAATCAAAATAACAAAATGCAAATAAAATAGGTAAAGTCGAGCAATAAAATGGAAAGAAACCTTTTTATTTCACCAGACCTTTTTATTTGAGGGGTCTCAAACAGCCAAAGTTTTAACGTTGCCGTAAATACAAACAGTGCAGTAACTAGCGGTGCTGGGTGCTGAAATTATATCGATGGCAGAGATATCGACAGTTTCTATTCGATGTTCATGAATTACATAAACGGTTTTTGTATATAATTATGTAATGGTACGCAGGTTAATTACTATATTTTATAATTCATAGGGCATAAATATATGAATATCTACTGACATTCACACAGTGCCATTAAGTCTCAAACTATTTCATTTACATGGATACTAAACAACGGATAAACATACTTATATACGTTCTATTTGTAAATACATTATCATAATCAGCTCATTAAACGTTCCCACCGAGGGACACAAGCCTACCCGTACGCGAGTATTAGTAAGGGATAGCACTACATCCGATAAATAGCGGCATCAATGCTTGAGTTTTGGGCCTAAATCTTCAGTTACACTCCTGTTTAAAGTGATGAAATGAAAAGCTCTTCCAAATTTGGATATACCGGTCTTTTGTCAATCAAATTAACTCTTTTTTTTTGTAAAATTGTCAGGTACATACAGGCAAAATATAGTTGTATAATCTGTTGAATATGATCATTAAAGGATTCCATTGTAGCCGAATATTGTAGCGCAACAGGGTCCCAAAGTTTTCCAAAAACCACTTGGGAGGAGCCATCTGGTGAGGCTTAAGACAGCAGATGGGCAATTGCTCGCGACTCGCCCACAGATCCTGGAAGAGGTTGAGAAATTCTATGGACGACTGTATTCATCGAGCGCTCATCAGCCACAGACCGAGGACACCGAAGATCCACGTGCCCCACTAAGGCGCCATTGTACGCAAGATATCCCGGATATTGACGTTAGCGAGATTAGTGCAGCACTGGAGCAACTTAGAAATGGGAAGGCCCCGGGTGATGACGGTATTACGACAGAGCTCCTAAAAGCCGGTGGACAACCCGTCCTTAGGGCATTAGTTGAGCTCTTTAATGCCGTCATCCACCAGGGAACTACACCGGAGGCGTGGTCCAGAAGCGTCGTCGTCTTATTCTTCAAGAAGGGTGATAAAACTCTCTTGAAGAATTATAGACCGATAGCGCTTCTGAGCCACGTCTATAAGTTGTTTTCCAGAGTTGTAGCGAACCGTCTCGCCATAAGACTCGACGAATTCCAACCACCGGAGCAGGCTGGGTTTCGAAAAGGCTACAGCACCGTGGACCACATCCATACTGTTCGGCAGCTTATACAGAAGACCGAAGAGTATAACCAGCCGCTGTGTATGGCATTTGTGGACTACGAGAAAGCCTTCGACTCCATTGAAACCTGGGCTGTTCTGGAGGCTCTGCAGCGATGCGGTATCGACTGGCGATATATCGAGGTGATGAAGTGTCTCTCCAACGCAGCGACGATGACCGTTCAGATCCAAGACCAGCGGACAAGACCCATCCAATTGCGTCGTGGTGTGAGACAGGGGGATGTTATATCCCCGAAACTGTTTACAAACGCATTGGAGGATGTCTTCAAGACCCTGGACTGGTCTGAACGAGGCGTCAACGTCAATGGAGAGTATATTTCTCATCTGCGCTTTGCTGACGATATCGTCATCGTTGCAGAGTCATCGGAAGAGCTTGCTGAGATGTTGAATAGCCTAAATGAATCCTCCCGACGAGTTGGGCTTGGCATGAATTTGGACAAGACGAAAGTCATGTTCAATGACCATGTCATGCCACAACCGATATGCGTCGATGGCATCCTTCTCGAAGTTGTGCAAGAATACGTTTACTTGGGCCAAACCATCCAACTTGTTGTTGTTGCCGCACAATTTCGAGAGGGAAGCTAGTAGGAGGATTCAGTTGGGCTGGGCGGCATTCGGCAAGTTACGTCAGGTCTTCACGTCGACGATTCCGCAATGCTTAAAGACAAAAGTCTTTGAGCAATGCGTCCTACCCGTACTTACATACGCAGCTGAGACATGGACACTGACTGCGGGATTGGTTCACAAGTTCAAAGTCACTCAACGCGCAATGGAGCGAGCTATGCTCGGGGTCTCTCTTAGGGATAAGATCAGAAATGATTTAATCCGTAAGAGAACTAAAGTTACCGACATAGCCCGCCGGATCAGCAAGTTGAAGTGGCAGTGGGCTGGTCACGTATGTCGCAGAACCGATGGCCGTTGGAGCAGACGAGTTCTGGAGTGGAGACCGCGTCTCGGCAAGCGTAGCGTAGGACGCCCTCCGGCCCGATGGACCGACGACTTGCGAAAGGTCGCTGGTGGAGGCTGGATGAGGAAAGCGGAGGACCGGGATATCTGGCGCGAAATGGGGAGACCTATGTCCAGCAGTGGACTGCGATAGTTGAATAGGTAGCCGAATATACGGTAAATTAAGATCGATAGAGCTTTCGATAAAACTTAACACACAGTCTGGCGCAACACTAAATGAAACTAACCCGATGTGCATGATGTGGTTGAACCGGGAAACACGTTTTCGCTTTTCGTAAAGTCTACGTAAACTCGCAAGGGAGTTTGTGTTGTTTTACGGTATTTTGAAAGTGTAATAGTGAGAGTCTTTTTAAACTTTGATGAATTGATTATTATCACTCGGTCTAACTACTCCCATTCTTACCGTATACCCAAGATAGAAATGCATTATTAATATATTGAGTAACAGAATGTGGAGATCTACATTTTTGTTTCATTACTTCTGGTAATTCTGATTCTCATTGAATAATTAATTTTCATTTTTATTATTCTGTATAATTGTACGTTAATGAACGTCTATTAGATTATTTACGTAATTATCATAAAAGTATATTTACAGGAAAAGTATTCAAATTTTAAATAAATCCCTATCATCGCAATTTTTTTATCTATTATTATAATACATTGGCAATGTTGTTTCAGGTGTGTTGCATCGTGTGTCAACTAGTATTCTGCTGTTCGGACTGTCGCTGGAAACATGAAAGATCTGCTCACGGTTTGACCTACGACTGCGATATATGTAGAGGAATACCATATCATTGTAAACCTGAAGATCTGAATAAAGACTTTATTAAGCATTTGTCAAAAGAACATTTACCTCTTAAATGCAAGAAGTGTTTCAAATATTTTACAACAATGGAAGACTTGACTACAGTTGATGAATGCACAAGTATTTCCGAGTTAGTTAAAGATCAAGACCCAAGCAAGTCTCTTGTGAGAGATGTGGATGACAAATTTGATATTCTGTACGAAAATGCTGCGAAAAAAGATGAAGGAGTCAACTTTGAAGCAATAGTATCCGTTAACAAATCATATAAAACAGCAGTTATAACACCAATTGTCCGAAAGAAAACAATTGTTGATTATTGATTCTAGTGAAAGTGAATCAGATGATCTCTAAACTAGTCGACGTACCGTCGTCTCAACCAAAATTGGTACCAAAAACACCAAAACTCAAAAAGCAAAGAGCAGCCACTCCCCATGCGAAGAAATTGATGCACCTGATGAGGCAAAAAGTTGTCGAGGAATATGAAGAAAACCATAGAAGATGGGACTATGATGGCTCGCCGATCACAAAAACGACTCCTTCGAGAAGTGACATTGCCCTGGTAAGTAAATTAAGGTCTAATTCAAGAACTCTAAGTACCTATCATACTCGTAGATCTTTATAATAGATCATGTTGTCCCTGTCCGATAAAATGAGAAATTAAACATTGTGGAATTTCCTTTATCTGAAATAACATGATACGTGTTTATTTTAACGAAGTTTTTTAATGTTAATATAATAAATTTAACATAAATTAATATCATCATTGACCTACATGGTCTAGTTTACCAACAAATGACTTATCGAGGCAATAGGATTGTTTATTAATTTATTATTGTATTGCAACAATAGCTGATGGGTTTAAAGGTCTCGAGTGACGTCCACGTAACAGAAAAATGAGGAATAGGCTGTCCTCTAAACACATGACTGATGACCGGTCCTTGTGAGAATCATTGTGGAGCCTTCATTCAGCAGTTGACATTTAGGCTGTAATGATGATGATGATTTTAATTATTGGGCCGTAAAAGACTTTGAAGAGCCGAAATGCAGACAACTGTTTAGTGCCTTATGAAGCTTGGCATTGCATTAATTGTTTCTCACGATGGTTAGCACTTGTGGCATCGCATCCTCCATGAAATATTAGCACCATGTGCACCGGTCGCCGCTAGGCTACAAACTATATAATTTCTATTGTGTCTGGTAATATCGCAGTCAAAGTGATTATAATAATCTGTAATTATGGTCAGTTCCAGATAGCCAAAAGGAAATGACAACACCTACTTCTCATATTCAACATATGCTAAAACTAGCCCAAGCAGTGACTACAAGCACCCCTACACATCCAGCCATGGGAGGATGGACTCTTTTCCCTGAACAAAGTGCAGATTCTCCTCTCTCTGAAATTGAGAACGCTGAGAGTCCAGCACAAAGTTTGAGTAATGAGTTTGTAATATTGATAATATTTATTAATCATAATTTTGAAATGTGCTTCATAGTAAGACAATTTAATACTGAAGTACAAAATTGTTAAAAAATAAAGCATTTCAAATAAACTTACCTTTTATTTTTAACAATTTTGTATTACAGTATTAAATTGTCTTACTATGAACAATTTAATACTGTAAGTACAAAATTGTTAAAAATAAAAGGTAAAGTTTATTTTTAATTTGCTTAGTTCTATTTCAATTTAAAGATTCAAGTAATACTAACACTTTTTATGTTTTTATTGCAGCCATCGAAATCTGAAAACAATGCTCCAAAACTAAAAAGTATTATCATAACTAATAGTAGAACTCGCATCGGAAGTCAAGATAGCTCCGAAAAACATGTCACTTTTCAGGATTCCGTTAACAATACTGATAACTCTTCAATGAAACCAAAACGGGTAAAATTTGCTGAAGATACTGTGTTTGAACAAGAAAATAAAACCAAGCGAGGTATTCAATTATTATTTGTTTAATTTTGCTAAATGAATTCACTTTTTATTAAATTATTTAACCACTATTTATTATAATTTTAGTATACAGAAAACCTAAACGCATGCTGACTCCAGGTCCTCAAAAACCGAGATTTTGCCTAAACCCTAGATTCCAAGCTCTTATCAACAGATTTGAAAATCAAGGTCATACCATAGCTAGAACGCCTGTTCATAATAAAGAAAAAACTCCTGAAAGTACACCAGCGACACACGAAGTACACATGCCAGCTAGAGCAATTAATTTTAAAGATGACAGTCCAGTTGTGGAAATGCAAAACTATTCGAAGGAATCAAACGATTTGTTTAAGACTTGCGTTGATTCTCCGACTTCTGCTGGAATTAATACAGCTATAACAGCACTATCAACTAATATAGCTGGTTCACTACAAAATTGTCTCAGTTCAGTTTTGAGAACAACTGAAGAAGAAACAGAAATACAATTTAAATTTGTTATAACAAAAAAGAAAGTAAGCGTGAAAAGAATAGTAGATGATGGAGACGGAATCAATGAAAGATCAAGTGAGTTCGAGAGAAACTCCGAAGCTAATAAAGAAAATATATGGTCAAGTGTAGCAAAAGCCGTCAAAAACGTTTTTTGGGGAGATCAAGAAACCAGTTTAGGTAATTCATTTTGTTAACAATGTAATGTATATCTGCATTTTTTCTATACTTTTTCATCGCGCTACGTAACAAGTAGGAACTTTCTTTCCGTTCTTTATGTCAGAGTTACGAAATCGCCATTCTTTTTACACTCTGACGTAATTTTATGTTATGTCTGCAACAGTAGTTTAGATCAATGGTTTACTACATAGATTTAGAATTAGCGCGCTACGCTTACTATATCTATGGTTTACTATGTCATTCGAAAACAGAACTCATCTTTTTAACAACAAAATACCCAGCTCTTTTTAATTTCATTAGGCATTATAAAATTTTATTAACCTCATTTAGCCACCACACTAAATAACATTAATTACATAACCATTTAGACATGGTTTTAGTTTACTGGCACTCATCCAAAACTCTTTTATGGGTATTTAAATTCATATATTCTGGAGCCGGTTCAAGAGATAAGAGGGTAAATAAAATTTAGCGTGCAAATTTCCTTGTAAGACTCTTTTACTTGTCAAATCAGCACTATTGCTAGGTTTTCACGGGTGTTTTTTTTTCTCGTATGCAATATACAAAGCTTCACTTTCGTTAATGAAAAGATTTCCTGTTTTTTTTAACTTATTTTAGATGGTACAAGGTTCATAGATATATGAACATTGAGTTTAACTACAAAAAACAGTAATAAATATGCTTTCCGTAATTATTATTATCTATAAATATGATTTAGTATGTAAAATAAATTTTAATCGATGGAGTTAAGAACATTTTTTACATGTGCTCAGTAGGTAACTTACTTAACGAAAACATATTGGTGTAAATTTGAGAAATCAGGACTTATATCATAAATTCCGGGATCACTGCTTTGTAAACTTTGATAGTGACGCGTAATTAGAATATTCCTTTTTTTCTTTTTAAATAAATATCCACTGACATTCACACTGCGCCATCTAGCC
The DNA here is from genome assembly GCA_019425675.1 of Leucinodes orbonalis. NCBI lineage: Eukaryota > Metazoa > Arthropoda > Insecta > Lepidoptera > Crambidae > Leucinodes > Leucinodes orbonalis. The sequence continues at coordinate 36,766 of PQWD01014368.1, forward strand.
CCAAGTTAAATGTGAAGCCTATTATGGGTACTATACAGCGGATAAACATACTTATATACTTTTTTGTAAATAATACAGACATATTATACATAGAAAACACCCAGACCATGACAAACAGACACATTCATGCACACAAATGTTTGTACTGCCCGGGGAACGAACCCGAAACCCTTGGTGTTGCAGTCGACCTCTTAACCGCGACACCAAATGATTTGAAGGTCGACTCACGTTTGTTCTTAAAATAGATTTTTCCCTTATTTACGTGTGTCAAACCATGGCCACGGAAATTCGGGACCAAGATTATTAATTATTTTCTGTAAAATCGACGACAATCCTTGAAATGATTGAAACTTACAACGCCTGGGTTCATCAAAACTAAGAACTTTAATAAACAAGTTAAAATTTTTTTATAATTTTTTCAATCTTTCATTATTTCAGCAATAACCCCTTACAAGTCCTGTGATTCCAACATTTCGACCTCATCATCAGCGACCAAGAGAAAATGCGAAGAAATGGACCCGGAGCTTAGTCCATTGAACCATAAGAGACAAAGATACAACGGACGTATTCGTGGAAGACCACCTCTTCGAAGAAGTAAGACTTGGGGTGTATCTGGTTTAAGGAGCTCCAAATCCGCTGAACAGCAGTCTTTGTTGAAGGAAATATCACTTGCACATGACGATGCTATGAATCAAAGCTTTTAATGATTTTGTGTAGATATTTCATCGTTGTTTTTATCAAAAATGTCAATTTGTATGTTAACTTTATACTTCAAGATCATATCATAAATCATTTATTTATCAACTGCCAGTTTTACAATAAAATAAAACTTAGATTCAGATGTATCCAAAAAACTACTTGTAAGATTTGTGATAGTACTGATATTTAACAGCCTTCATTTATCAGAGATCCCACAGGGTGATAAAATTTTATTTCATTAAATTATAATATAGCTATAAAAATCTTCGGAAAACTTAAAAAAAAAACAATGAATGTTGGTGAATTTAAAAAAAATTAAGTTTCATATTGTATTTATTGAAAATGTGTTTTAGCCATTTTTTTGATATTTTAATCTCTTGTTTCCAGTATTGTGATTGAAATTTTATTAAATAAAACATTTAATCAAATCTCTTTTAAAACTATGACCTTAATTTCATGTTAATTAAATTCTAATCTTATTTACATTTACAATATTTTAAGCGTACTATACACAAAAAATATTTATAACGCGTCATATTTTTGTTACATTGTCAAAAAATAGCTTACAATTTCTTCTTACATGATTTTGATGAGCCAATTTCTTTTGATCTATACTAATATTATCCATACAAATACAACTGAAGAGTTTGTTTGTTTGAACGCGCTAATCTCAGGAAATACTTGTCCGATTTAAAAAAATCTTTCAGTGTTAGATAGCTTATTTATCGAGGAAAATTATAGGTTTTACAATATTATTACGATAAGTTCAGTAGTAGACAAGAAGAAGATTTTTTCAAAATCGGGGGACTTTTTCCTACTGAGAGATTCTGCTGCGTGCGCTGCGTAAACGAACGTCACAGTATTGTTTGCCTTTAAAAGTTAAAAAAACTCCTTGTCAGGATATTAATTTTTTATTCGCAAAAGCTAGTTTGTCAATAAGTAGGATATTATGTATGTTGTCAAACTTCTTCCCACGAGTTTAATAAACGGCTGTTATATCCACATCGGAGGCAGTTGTAAAGAATTTTCTGTCATTCACATAGCGTCATGTAGTCCCAAAATAAGCATTAACCTAAACAGACAGAACAGACATGTTCATGCACACAAATGTTTGTACTGCCCGAGGATCGAACCCGGAATCCTTGGTGTAACAGCCGAGGTCTCAACCATTACACCAGATGGGTCGTTGTATGTTATATATTTGTATATGTTTAATTTTAAAATACGAATTTATAGCGCAATATGAAACGGGCTTAATAAATGTCGCTGGTCAATTCCTGATTTCCCGAACTCATTGAGCTTAATCATTTTTTTAATGAAATCTTCTTAAATTGAACAAGAAGACAACTTGGGTCAAACTCCAGATTTCAATAATATTTAAATATGACAAACCACGGTGAACATTGCCCGTTGAATTCCGTTTTGTATTTGACAGTATCTTGGCAAATTGAATCGCATTTAACGCAAATTACATAACCGCTTTGACATTCCGCTCTGATTGGTTTGTTTAAATATATTTTTAGGAAAATACACGTAGGGAATTTGAGCCAGGTACTTATTTAATTTTTCCAGGTCAATACCAAAATGAATGCTTCACAAATATCAAAGCAAACAATATAAGTTGTCGCCCATATTATATAAAAGAAAATGTATAATTACGAATAAACATGACAAATTACAAAATTTAACATTTACAATTTAGTCCTTCGAATTGAAAATATGTTTTAGAATAAAAAACAAAAGGCATTGATCGGACCAGTATTTGAATACCTTAAGGACTATGACAGAAAATAGACAATGACAGAAAAACTAAAAGATTCTAGAACAAACCTTAATAGCGAACGAATACACAAGTTCTGCAAAAATATTGGAAATTCAGCTCGATAAAGGCTTATTTATTACACTGATCCGAAAGATTTGGAAAAATCTATTTTATTTGCGTAGATTCATGCCAAAAATATTAAATGAAAGTAAGAACATTTTTTATTTGACGCATCAAATTAACAAAAATATCTGTAACTAACTTAAAACTTATATTTATTTCATCCTAACATTCCTCCGTAAATGTCTGGATCCTTTGAAGTTTGGGTGTGATCCAAATCTTATCTATGTTTTCTACATAGAACCATGCTGAACATATTTATTTCATCGTAACGTATTTTATTAAACGTCTGGACCCTCAGGATTTTGGGTGATTTTTCAACAATACCTTGTTTCCCGTCTATACCTCCGAAGTGGGGAAAGCATTTTGAAAGGCGATTAGATGTTTATCAAAGCACAAGGCGTAATTTAATGAAAGACAGACAGGCCATGCGTAAGAGCTCAAGGAGCCTTTCAATAGATCCTGAAAGAAGCGAGGGGAGGAGGAGGGTAGGAATGGGATGGAAAGGCGTTAATTGTTTAGGGATATTGAGGCTTCATATTTCTGACTTAAGGCGGAAAACAACATAACAGTGTAAAACAAATGAACAGTAATGTGAGTTTGTGTTATAAATAACACGGTTCCCCATGATATTTATCCACAACGAACTTGCTGCTTTATGTATATTTTTCGTAAGAACTATGTTCTTTGCTAATATCTAAAAAATAGTTTGTAAAATGCTTTGGAGATCAGCTAACAGGTCTTCTGGTTTGTATATAGTTTGGCTTATCTTAATTCGTTATTGCATTCAAAGAAAGCTAATTTAACAGTTTTTTAACAGCTGATGAGGAAAAAAGTTGGTGTTACCTAAGAATACAATTTCAGTCATACTTTTTGACGCAAACATAAGTGTTTACCTACTAACAAATCTGTAATGAATTCAACCTAATGCACTAAGAAGTAGAACGTGTCGTTAGTATCAGTCAAATACTTTAATTTAAAAATAAATTTTAAATTTTTGGATACCTTTATTTAAAACCTTTCATCACATTAATTTTGAGCCCGGTAAAGAAATAATAACTATGAAATTACAATGATCTTTATCTCTCTTTCTCCCTCTCTCTTCAACAAAGACATAGATTTCCTCTATTCTGCATCAGATATCCCGATCCTCCACTATTCGCATTCAGCCTCTTCCACTTTCGCAACAATCGAGTACAGCATTAAAATAAAACTGCTTTGAAATAAATCAACCATCACTTAATTTATTAATATTTTTAAAGTTTTTTATTTATTTACGATGGAGCGAGCTTGCCCAGAAAAAGCCTATTCACTCGTTTTTTGAATGCCACTGGGTTGTATGAGGCCGGAAACACAGACGCAGGCAGATCATTCCATTCATTAATACTTATTTCAAAGCCTGAGAAAACCCCATCGGCAAAACTCGTTAATCCCAATACGTTTTCCATGAATTCTCTCGCAAAACGTCCGTCAAGTCGACGTTCGACCATCCCAATTTATGATTGCAATATGTAACCGTAAAAACGTTGCCGTAATCCTGACATGTGCCAACCCTATATGTGTCAGCCCGCATTGAACTCCAACTATCTCTTGCGATACACTCAGTCATCCATCAGTATTGTATATGTAACTTAATATTTGGCCCATTTGTTCGTCCTTTCAACGGAAATGGATGGAGCGGATAATTGTTACGGATGACATTGCTTTTGTGATGTTTCTCGTGTTGTAATTGTTACTTTTCCCGCTTTTCCGTGTTGCGGATTCGTACGGTGAATTCACTGTCTACGTGATTTCATAATAATATTCTCTTTGTTTTAGTAACAGAGATTCATAATGGTTAGTAACAATATTACTTGAGGTATATAACTTAAGAGGTAATAATTTTTTTTTTTTTGTCTATTTCATGGGCCGTTTGCCCACATTAATCTGATGCCACGTGGACGACTAAGGCTTGTACACACCCTATACGGGTAGGCTCTCGCCCCTCGGTCAGGACGTTCAATGAGGTGCACCCACCAAGGGTGTTTAGGCTTAGTCGTCCACGAGGGCTCAGTGGAGATTGGCCGACTTCACGCACAACCTTTGAATCTCTTCATAGGTGTGCGCAGGTTTCCTCACGATGTTTTTCTTCACCGTAAGAGCGTCGGAAGAAGTCTCTATAATATAATTCTGAAAGTTCAAAAATACATTGATACGTGTTCAGCGGTGGGATTGGAACCTGATCTACGGCGGTAGACTCGATACTGAGTCGTCTAGGTAGATACCACCGCAGTGCCAGATATCGTCACGTGAAATAAAAGTGTAATGCCTTTATGGGTTTCAGGATGAGGGCACTGTAGCTAATGAAATTTCCGGGGAGACCTAAGATCTGTAGTCTCGGGTGACGGGCGCAGTGCGGCTTTGACGAAGAATAATGATTGTCTATCAGTTGTTGGTCTCCATCAATGCCACTCTGTCATGGTCAGGCGTATCACTTACCATCAGGTGAGCGTCCTGACCGTCCTGTTTACTGTTTAAAAAAATATCGCTAGGCAACCGTCTACAGCAATGAGCCGATGCTCCAAAATTATAATTAATGTAATTTCTTTATTATTACACCAAATCGGGCTCCTATGCTTGCCAGTCAATTATACCAGCAAACTTGTTCATCAAAATGCAACCCTTAAGAGCATAGTCCGTATCGCAGGCAAGGCACGTCCTACACGCCGTCTCGTAATTAGAAAAACACGCTCATTCATTCTTAATTACACAGATTTCTCGGCAAACAACGATCACAACGTTGTATGGAGATGGATTGATTGAACAAGATTTTGGTGATACGACTACTTGTTATCATACATTTGAACTGACTTATTTATTTATTTCATAGGAGGACCAACAGCAATGAAACACAAAAATATACAAAAAACAACAGGTTGCCAATTATAGGTCCTCACTAATAAAGATTGTATAGAAAAGAACACCCGAATGCTTAATAACACTAAACAATTAAAATACAACAAATGAGCCAACACAAAATCAACACAAGAAATTACTCAAATTTGGGTACTTTTAAAAAAATTCCAGCTCATAGCACTACTCGCCAAAGCCACACTAGTATTGAAGAGATCAAAGTCAAAAATTGCATTTTGCCTATAGTTAGTACGGACTAGTGGAACTCAATCTAACACGGCTCAATAAATCAGGACAATCAATTGATCCAGAGGAAAGTTTTAATACATAGGTATCATTTATGTTTCGCCGCAACTCCAAAGGGAGAAGGTGATGCTTTCTGCAGCTCGTGGTAATTTGAGGCTTACCAATGATATTAAGGCCCGTATTCTGGAACGAGACTCAACGTTTGATCTTTTGACACACCAAGGGTCCGGGTTCGATCCCCAGGCAGTACGTTTGTACTGTTTAGTTGTGTGCATGAACATGCCTGTTTGTAATGGTCTGAATGTATTCTATGTATAATATGTATGTATTTACAAAATAAAATGTATATAAGTATGTTTATCCGTTGTTTAGTACTCATAATACAGGCTTCACGCTTAACTTGGGGCTAGATGGCCCTGTTGTGGATGTCAGTGGATATTTATTAATATAACTTAAATTTAGTTAGAAAGGGATAGTGCTTTTTATTGTATAGAGCGCTACCCCTTTTTCACTCTACTTAAGTGAAGATCCAAGAAGGTCTCGTTCTATAATACAGGTCTAAGATTCTTAAAGTATCCAGCTATTTCACAATTTCAACGGTTTATTACGGGACACAAAAATAAAATTTTATCTTTTACATAAGATTATTATATAAAAAGTTGTATTCTTGAATTCATGTTAGTGGTACTGTTTTTATTTTTATTATATTTTAGTTAGGCCGACCCCTAACCAGATGAACGGATGATCTGGTTAAGGTAGCGGGTAGCAGATGGATGTCAACTGCAAGGGATCGGTCCGCGTGGTAATCATTAGGGGAGGCCTTCGTTCAGCAGTGGACATAATTAGGCTGTAATGATGATGATGATATTTTAGTTATTGATCCATGTAATGTTGACTGAAACAAATGAATTATTATAAGTGCATATTGGTATATATTCTGCCTGTTGCAAATATTTATTATTTACACCAGGTACTAGATACAATATGTACTTCATTATTCAGTACGATTATAACATAAGAGTAGTCGCTGGTGGAGGCTGGATGAGGAAAGCGGAGGACCGGGATATCTGGCGCGAAAATGGGGAGATATGTCCAGCAGTGGACTGCGATAGGTTGAATAGGATAGGATAACATAAGATTTCAACATTAATTGACAGGGTTACAAAGTTGCAAATTAAACGTCGAGTAGACAGCTCGGGACACCGACGACCGAAAAAATGACATTCATCATGATTAATTATTCCGAAGCGTTTCCTGCCGCTTTTTTGCATAATTATCTTTATTAAGACATTCGCACTGCGTTCATTGGAGCAAGTTTTAATAACTTTTTGATTGTACAGAGGCTTGGTCGTGTCTTATTTGGCCTGTGACGGTCGAATGTGCTAATTATCCGTAATATACTTAAATAAACTAATTCCACAATCCATCCACAATCTCACTCAAAATAATGGTAATAATAAATTTACTAGGTGGTAGACTCGATACTGAGTCGTCTAGGTCGGTACCACCGCAGTGCCAGATATCGTCCCGTGAAACACGAGTTATGCACTTTTGTGTTTCGGGATGAGGGCACTGTAGCTAGTGAAATTACCGGGTATAAGAGACCTAACGTCTGTTGTCTCGGGTGACGGGCGCGGTGCGGCATTGATGGAGGATAATAACTGTCTGTCAGTTGTTGGTCTCCTTTAATGCCGCTCTGTCATGGTCTGGCGTATCACTTACCATCAGGTGAGCGTCCGGACCGTCCTGTACACTTATAACAGAAAAAAATGGGTCCACGGCAAAAGTCTGCCATCGGCATTCGGCAGAATTTTCATTCATAATCACGTTGCTCGCTAAATGTCAAAGTGACATAGTAGTATGTTTGTGCTTTTGATTTTGGTACCCTTTTAATGAAGCGTGAAGGTCAACATTTTAATGTATAATTTTATGTCATAAATATAAGTTTCATCAAGTTTCATCAAACATTTGTATTGTATTGTAATTTAATTTTACACATTCGTACAGACCGATTTATTAAATACGGATGTAAATAGCTTGCAGATAAGTTAACGTACGTGTAAAAAAGTGCCCAACTTTTAGATGAACTCTAAGAGGGGAGTGAGTCACAAAAGATCTAGGTCGAAGTGACTACAGGTCTGGATAAGCCTGAATAGCCATCAAAACCCAAATAATAATAATAACGTAACAAAAAGGCTCAGACATTTTTTGGTTCATATTTCTTCGTGATTGTTCGTGATTCGTGTGTACATGCAGTTTATTGTTTATCCATGGTTAAGACTTAAGTTAGGACTTAAGTTACCTACGTAGTCTGCTGGAGCAGCATATTGAAGTGGCAGTGGGTCTGGTCTTTCTTTTCAGACGATCAGTGACAACATTATGGCAAATTAAAATCCAACTGAAAATTTGGCATTCTGCTACAATTTATCGTTAATAGTTTAAAATTGTAATAATATATTAGAATGAATTGTCTAAAGGTGTTAACCAATTAAAATCTATGCAAAGGACGACCCATCTAGTGTAATGGTTGACACGTTGACTACTACACCAAGGGTTCGATCCTCAGGCAAAACTAACATTTGTGTGCATGAACATGTCTTTTTGTAATGGTCTCGATGTGTTTAGGTATGTATTTACAAAAATCAAGTATATAAGTAAGTAAGTAGTGTATGTTTATCCGTGGTTTGGAACCTATACTACAGGCTTATGCTTAGTTTGGGGCTACACGGCGCTGTTTGAATGTCAGTGGATATTTAATAATCATTTATAATTTGAATAAAATTAGACTGTCTGTTTTTAAAATACCGTTTTTTACTTCATGCATACGAATATGCGTGTATTTTGGCGGAATAAGGGCCTCGAAAAGCGTCGGTGGCTCAATGGTGTGACTGTTGTCATCCGACCGGGAACGCGCAGGTTCAAATGAAGCTACGTACCAATGTATTTTCGATTTTTTTAATTACATGTACATTTATCTGACTCTCTTACGGTGAAGGAATACATCGTGAGGATACCTACGCCTTCGAAGATATTCAAGGGTTGTGCGTGAAGTCGACCAATCCGCACTGCGGCAGCGTGGGCGACTAAGGCTTTATCATTCTTTTCGGGTACGTTCGTGCCCTTTTGTGAGGATGTTTATGAGCTGATGATGATGATGATGACCTTTCTGAATTAATGACGGCAGGTGATTTATGTGCGTGTTGGTATAGTTACTAATGCAAACATTAAACTCTATATTCCTTCAATCTAATTTGTCGACACAACAAGAACGCCTGTAGGTACTACGCTTAATATGCACACGTCACCACCGAGCTGTCAGTAGCACTCGGCGTAGTGGCGACATCTAGCTACAAGTTTGAGAAGTTCCAAATTGAAATAAATATCACACTGATGGTCTTCGATGAACAATAAACCAACTTAATACAACAATCACAAAAGTTTCCGCGGCAAAAGTCTGCCCATCGCGTTAGTTTGGCAGAATTTCATTCATAATCTCGTCGCTCATTATATGCATAATGACATAGTAGTGTGCTCTTTCTTATGATTTCGTACCCTTTCTTTGACTAGTTAAGGTCTAAATTTAAATGAATTATTTTACTTTCTAAATAATAATAATCATCATCATCATCATCAGCTCATTAAACGTTCCCACCGAGGGGCACGAGCCCGCCCGCATAGGGTGATTAGGCCTTAGTCGTCCACGCGGGCCCAGTGCGGATTGGCCGACTTAACACACAACCTTTGAATCTCCTAGCAGGCGTGCATGAAGGTTTCTTCACGTTGTTTTTCTTCACCGTAAGAGCGTCGAATAATGTCATATATTTTCGAAAATTCGATAATACATTGGTACGTGTCGGGATTTGAACCTCAGCCCTCCCGGTAAGAAGGCGACAGTCCACACCATTGAGCCACCGACGCTCATCTCTTTACATGTATTCGAATGCATAATCCCCAATAACTCTAAATAATATAAACATATTCACACCGCTATATTTTTTCCATTTCTGCTTACGACCTACATCTCGTCTGCGTATGCTATCTCATGTTTTAAACGACATACCCAACCCCTTATGCCATAATCTCGCAATTTAATCTGGTTTTCTCTGAGCAAACATATTGAAATTTATACCTCCGGAATGTTCATGACGCTTTAGTAGTCATGGTGGGTAAACGAAACATTAATGATAATGCTATTCAAATTAAAGATTTGAATAAAAAACATAACATACTACGAAACTGGTTCGCAAACCTTCACATGGTGTAAATGAGCATTTTTTTCTAAGTTAGAATACTTTTTTTGACAACCCATCCAGTGTAATGGTTGAGACGTTGATTGCCACACCAAGGGTTCCGGGTTGGATCTCTGTATTGGTCTGGTTATTTCTATGTATAATATATGGATTTCCAAAAAAAAATAGTATTATAGCCGTAGTTTACTCATAATACAAGTTTTACGCTTAATTCGGGACTAGATGGCGCTGTGTGAATGTCAGTGAATATTTATTTATCATCTTTTTTATATTCATAGTGTCACTTTAGTGCGAAGTGCACTAAAGTGGCACTATGAAGAAGTTTAAGAAACTGAAACAAAATGAAATCACGCGAACCCAAATGCACATAATCGTACATTTCTATACTGCACACCTCTTAAAGTAATATGATCATGAAGTCTCCAACAATGCGAGGAGTACGCAGCGGCACAATTTTCGATTCACGCCTCTGGTTTATATTCAGGACATGTTCGTTCTACCACGTGATGGTATTATTTCAAATTCAAAGGGTAAAAAGCAGAGGCTGTATTAAAATGATGACTCGACTTTAAGGCTGCGGTCTTGGCAGAAGCGGCGAACACTTGTTTCGCTCCTTCTGCAAATAGAGATAAAGAAAGTGAGATTAAATCACCAAATTAAACTATTGTTTAGGTTTTCAGAATTTATTTAGCCTATGGAATCACTCCTAAGAACATTTTGACATACAAGGGCTTTAGTGGCGCTCACTCAAGGATAATATTTGTATGTGATGATTACGATGAAAAAGTTAACTATTTCGTAAACAATTTAGAGATGTATGTATCAAGGGCTACTAATATGTTCAGCCTTTTTGTCTTTAGAGATCCACCTTAATATAGAACATGTATGGGAAGCAATTTTTTATCAGTTTTCTCTTACGTAGAAATGTTCGATAGCTAAGCAAAACTCACAAACATGCATTCTCTTGCACTACTAGAGACGCTTCGATATCGAATCAACACTCGCTTGATTAACTTAACAAATGCAATATAGTCACAGTGGACTAAAACGAATAATATTAGACGAATATCGAAGGTTTCCGATCGCTAATTTCTATTTTTACACATTTGCAGTTATTTATTGTCAAGGTAATAAAACGACAGCTTTTAACTAGATATAGGTTCCCGTATATTAGATAACCCTTTCCTTCATATATTCTTACACTTCAACCAGCAAGATAAAGCAAAACGAGCGAACAGCTTATGCAGTTAAAATAAATTCATTAAATAAATGTTCTGTTCGACGCTTCCATTCAAACCCCTGCTTCGTCGGCACGAAATGACAGTACTTCATTGCGATTGGCGGCCGCATAGGGAGAAGAGCATTTCCTTTGCGATTATTATGGGTTTTACACGCTTCCATTTAGAATTTATTTTTGCGTAACGTTTTTTTTACGCTCACGAATTTAAAAACATTGTGGCCAATGTTGGAATACGGAATTATCTCAAATTATATACGAGCAGGTTCGTTTCTCAAAGGAGTTTATGTTCATTGTGTTATTGATGTAAATTTTGTTCCGTGGTTTATTACAAATCGTAATTGATCTTATTATCTAATATAAAACAACATCAAGCAGTTTGATTATAGCGGTTTAAAAACATAATCATCATCATCAGCTCATTAAACGTCCCCACCGAGGGGCACGAGCCTATCCGTATAGGCCTTAGTTGTCCACGCAGGCCCAGTGCGGATTGGACGACGAACATAATATTCAAATGAAAAATATATTTATTCAAATAAATATTTTACAGATACTTTTGAGTTTTTGAAATGGATTGGCACAGGATCGTTAGGGAAAGAAAATCTAAAGAAGAAGAATTTTGCAAGAGTATGAAATATCATCTGATGTAATAATTGTAAGCATGCACGCATAATATAATAGTGCAGGTTATCTCTAAGAGTAACCAGAATACAATAAAAATTCTATCAGCTGAGGTTATCGTAAAAGTTGTCTTAGAGACAAAACATTCATACTCGTCGTTATAGTGCGTTTAGTCAATGATATTCTGTATATATAAAGGTAGATACGCAATCCGTGCCTCAAAAACGAACCGCCGAAGAGAGTACAGTTTGTACTCTTTTGTTTAGGTAAATGTGTTCGAAATTCGAAATATGTGTTTGTGTGCTGTCACTGCATTCGGAACACTTTTTTCGATTGTTTTGTGAGCATATCACGAATCCATACTTATTTACATCATTGGTTTTTGTTTTGTTTTTTGAAATGCACCATGACAAGGTAAATATTACCCCAAAAGGGTTTATTTGCAAACTCGAAAAACAAAATTATTTACGATGTTTTTTTCCTTTTCTTAATGACAGCCAGCAATGGATGGCGGATAGGGCCCCAGGCATTTGTCAACTGCACGACCCACTTTTGTATAGAATTGTGGCGCCTAACTTTCGACAATCGTTTGATCAAACTTCGGAATAGTCGCTCGTAAAGTGACTATTTTCGGAGAAAAACTCATAAAGTGATTCCTCGGAAACTTTTCCCGTGCGAAGGGGCCCATCCGATTTGATAGGACTTTACGTCTTTTTCATTAGGTATTTACTGCAAGTCCCATACTGTTTTTTAAGCAAAACCTATGTTTTTAAGGAACATATAAGTAGTTTCCATACTTACTACTCATACACTTAGTCGTCCACGCGGGCCCAGTGCGTGTTGGACGACTTCACGCACAACAAACGACAACACAGTGGTCGTTGCGCACAACCTTTGAAAAGTCTTCGTTCGTAGATGTGCGCAGGTTTCCTCACGATGTTTTCCTTCACCGTAATAGCGTCGGAAAACGTACATATTATTTCGAAAATTCCGAAACCTATTGGCATAAATCCGGATTGGAACCTACGCCCTCGCGGTAGGAGGGCAACCAGTCCACACCATTGAAGCACCAACGCTCTAAATTATTTAAAAGTCAAAAAGAAAAATATTTGGTGCAAATTAAAGTATTAAAGAACACGTTAGTTCTTAAAATAATATATCAAGACAGTGATGCCAAGACGCTGGTGTCCAGTGGAACCAAAGAAATAATAATAATAATGGTACGCAACCGCACACAACAATAATAGCCTAATAGATGTGTATCTCTACAGTCTAGTATTTTTTTTTATTTTCTCCATCGAAAGCTTCACGCCATAAGCTACATATGCTGTATCTCTACAGTATTTTTTTTATTTTTCATCGAAAGCTTCACGCCATAAGCTACACTGAAAGCTTTACATCTGAGAATACGTTTGAATACACTGGCATCATCGAATCAGATCTTATAGTATTACGTAATGTGGCAATCAAGATACTCGCAGCAGTATAACATAGTAGTAGAAGTACTTTGAACACTATCGAAACAGGATTACAAATCCGTATTGCGTACAGTACATGTTCCAAGCAAGCGTTGAAGCCGGTATGGCCGCGAAACGGGAGTGAAATGATAAAAAACATATAAATAAAAATGAAGTTTAATTTTAAAATTTCGTAAAAGATAATAAAAATCAAAGGAAGCCTTAAAATTTATACAACGAGCCTGTATCACAGAGTGGGACTCGAACCTAGGCTTAGGGCGTTGCGGGAAGGGCTAGTTAACCTCGTATATGCTTGGGGAGAGATGCGGCCTGGCAAACGCCGGTTACGCAAAAAGGGACTGAGCGAACCTACAGGGACTCGCAACGATGACACCACAGACATCCGAATATACAATTAGACTGGACAAGCCGCCAAGTTTATAGGCAGTCCCAGTGTCGCAATTTCTTTTTGGTTCTTACCTGTGAAAAGTTATTATATTTCTTGGTAAATTTACTAATTCATTGCGATGATGGCATGTTACAATTGCACAGGATGGCATTTTGGGACAAACGGTAATTTCTTCTAATATTCGTGCGTCTTGACTCGTCTCACAGAGCGTAAACTGGCAGCCAGTGTATGCTCGTTGAGCTTACATTTGTCGCACTTAAAAACGCGGCTTGCCCCATCTCCTCTATTGGGAAATCTATGGATGACACCCATCGGCGTGGGCGGAATCTCGGTTGTCAGTTTGTGTAATAAGTGTTGTAATTAAGTCAGTAATTAAGTGCATAAAGTACAACTGCTGTAACAGTAGAAATAGGTGAGAAAGATAGCCATGCAACTAACTCTCATGCAATACACGGTTGCCTTAAGAAAACTTTTGTGAAATCCGCGCTTCTTATGACCCCAACCCGTAAACTAGCAAACAACTTGTGAAGCCTCACGATCTGAAATTAAACAGCCTGTGCTACAACAACAGATTGTGCTATTTTGATGGAATTATATGTTCTACTTGTTGATATGCCTGCTAATTGAGTTTATATGTTATATTAAAACTCATAACAAGCCAATAAGCGCACTGACTGCAAAGTTCAGTCCATAGACTAATTGACCGACTGCCTTGGTGAAAGCATGTTCGTAGTATAAGTTGTGTCGAGTCCCTAATAGAAAGCGTCGGGAGTTCTTTGACTCGCGCTATTTTTGCGTTCCTAGATATGTACTTAGGTCTCCCATACTTTTGTAATTGTGAATTGTGAGTACAAACATACAGTGCAATGTGTATAGTATTTCCCGGTACAAAATAAAGTGTTGTGATAGTAAAAATTGGTTATAATTGTGAACAAGGCACTATTTTTACTTCTCATAAGTGTTTTTGTCCATGTTGGTGAGGTTAAGTTGGAACTGTGACTCGTAAAACGCGCGAGCCGAGCGAGCGAACGACGTACTGCGGTAGCGCTGCCGTCCATTAGCTAAAACGCCGTTTTAACTATAAAATGACGTGAAGTCAGCTAACACCTACCTACAGCACACTTAGCTATTAAGTATAACTCACTTAGTTTTTACGTTTATTACTTTATTACTGGAAAAACAATACTTGAGTTAGATTTTCAAAAGAGTAACTCTTTTCTTTTATTTTACTGGCACGTTTTCTTCAAAATCCAGTAAAGATTTTTCTTCAAATGACGGACACAATTTGATTCGTTTGATAAGCAATTTAAATTGTACATGATTGTACACACTTTAAGTGATGTTTTACATGCAAAATCTCTTATAATATATTTATGGTGATAAATAGCAATATACGAGATGCCTTTCCGGAAGTTGATTTTCGTTAAAGAGGGATTATCAGTTTTATATCAAAAAAATATGCTTGTTAGTTGACGGCATTNCTGAGCGCGAACCTACAGGGACTCGCAACGATGACACCACAGACATCCGAATATACAATTAGACTGGACAAGCCGCCAAGTTTATAGGCAGTCCCAGTGTCGCAATTTCTTTTTGGTTCTTACCTGTGAAAAGTTATTATATTTCTTGGTAAATTTACTAATTCATTGCGATGATGGCATGTTACAATTGCACAGGATGGCATTTTGGGACAAACGGTAATTTCTTCTAATATTCGTGCGTCTTGACTCGTCTCACAGAGCGTAAACTGGCAGCCAGTGTATGCTCGTTGAGCTTACATTTGTCGCACTTAAAAACGCGGCTTGCCCCATCTCCTGTATTGGGAAATCTATGGATGACACCCATCGGCGTGGGCGGAATCTCGGTTGTCAGTTTGTGTAATAAGTGTTGTAATTAAGTCAGTAATTAAGTGCATAAAGTACAACTGCTGTAACAGTAGAAATAGGTGAGAAAGATAGCCATGCAACTAACTCTCATGCAATACACGGTTGCCTTAAGAAAACTTTTGTGAAATCCGCGCTTCTTATGACCCCACCCGTAAACTAGCAAACAACTTGTGAAGCCTCACGATCTGAAATTAAACAGCCTGTGCTACAACAACAGATTGTGCTATTTTGATGGAATTATATGTTCTACTTGTTGATATGCCTGCTAAATTGAGTTTATATGTTACATTAAAAACTCATAACAAGCCAATAAGCGCACTGACTGCAAAGTTCAGTCCATAGACTAATTGACCGACTGCCTTGGTGAAAGCATGTTCGTAGTATAAGTTGTGTCGAGTCCCTAATAGATAGCGTTGGGAGTTCTTTGACTCGCGCTATTTTTGCGTTCCTAGATATGTACTTAGGTCTCCCATACTTTTGTAATTGTGAATTGTGAGTACAAACATACAGTGCAATGTGTATAGTATTTCCCGGTACAAAATAAAGTGTTGTGATAGTAACAAATTGGTTATAATTGTGAACAAGGCACATATTTTTTACTTCTCATAAGTGTTTTTGTCCATGTTGGTGAGGTTAAGTTGGAACTGTGACTCGTAAAACGCGCGAGCCGAGCGAGCGAAGCGAGCGTACTGCGGTAGCGCTGCCGTCCATTAGCTAAAACGCCGTTTTAACTATAAAATGACGTGAAGTCAGCTAAAATTACCTACCTACAGCACACTTAGCTATTAAGTATAACTCACTTAGTTTTTACGTTTATTACTAGAAAAACAATACTTGAGTTAGATTTTCAAAAGAGTAACTCTTTTCTTTTATTTTACTGGCACGTTTTCTTCAAAATCCAGTAAAGGGGTTTTTCTTCAAATGAACGGACACAATTTTGATTCGTTTGATAAGCAATTTAAATTGTACATGATTGTACACACTTTAAGTGATGTTTTACATGCAAAATCTCTTATAATATATTTATGGTGATAAATAGCAATATACGAGATGCCTTTCCGGAAGTTGATTTTCGTTAAAGAGGGATTATCAGTTTTATATCGAAAAAATATGCTTGTTAGTTGACGGCGTTTGAGCTAGTGGACGGCAAATCGGCCCTGTAAGCAGCAGTAAAAGAAACAGTAAATAAGGATTTTGACCGAAGCGGTCGGTCAATAAGCTCGTAATCCGAGTTTTGACAGTAACATGACTTAACTGCCTCCATGATCTTGTACATTGAGCGTTAAGTTTTAATACGGTGGTCGTGGCTTTGAATCCTGCGGGGAGACCGCAAAGTCACTTTGATCGATTTTACCTAATTTGGTAAGGATATTGCAAACTGAAACAACTGAATGTCTGAAAAGAACGATGATTCCATGCTTCTGAGGGTACGTTAATCAATCTGTACCTGCTACTATCTTATGTTGTTTTATAAGTGTACAGAAAGGCCAGGACGCTCATCAAATGGTAAGTGATACGCCTAACCATAACAATGCGGCATTAAAGGAGACCAACAAATGATAGACAGTTATTATCCTCCGTCAATGCCGCACTGCGCACGTCATCCGAGACAACAAATGTTAGGTCTTTCATACCCGGTAATTTCACTAGCTACAGTGCCCTCATCCCGAAACACAAAAGTGCATAACACTCCTGTTTTACGAAATGATATCTGGCACTCCGGTGGTACCTACCTAGACGACTCAGTACCGAGTCTACCACCTAGTGATAGTAGTCGTTAACGTTTACGTTAACCTATCTGCATTAGACCCACGTGGTGGGTAGGACCCAATATCCTCTATGCTGTCTGTCTCTGCTAGTGACTAAAGACTGATAATGATTTGATAGTTTTCCACTACAAATCATTAAGGTCGGATTTTCCTACTTCACTCAAAAGGTAAAATTTCGTTATGAATATCCCAACACGGCTCAGAAACTTATAAAAAATAAGGTTAAAAAGTTCATCATCAGCTTATTAAATGTCCCCACCGAGGGGCACGAGCCTAGCCGTATAGGATTATAAAGTTATTTTAATGAAAATATATAAATAAATAAATATCCACTGACATTCACACAGCGCCATCTAGCCCAAAGTTAAGCGTGAAGCCTGTGTTATGGGTACTAAACAACGGATAAATATACTTAAATACATTTTTTTTCGTAAATACATACATATCATACATAGAAAACACCCAGACCATTACAAACAGACATGTTCATGCACACAAATGTTTGTACTGCCCGGAGATCGAACCCGGAACCCTTGGTGTTGCAGCCGACCTCTCAACCGCAACACCAAATGGGTCGTCAAATAAAATAAATAAAATGAAATGAATGAAATAAATACACATATAATTTACAGCAAGAAAGTTGGAATTGATTTAGCGATTTCGTTTGGTACAAAGTTGAGCAACGCCATATTTTCTGAGTGCCGTTGTGCGTCGCTACGTGTGGTGAATACAAATATCGTCTTAACTTCCTCTAATTACTAAGGAACGATTCAATTCACATCCATTGTTAATTATTATTAACGACCTAGTTTAATTAATATAAAAGCTATGAAGATTTAATGCACTTTTCGACAAATTTCTAGTAGTTAATATATCAAAGGCCAAGTTCTTGGAGGGCTGAGGTTCAAATCCCGCCACGTACCAATGTACTTTCGAATTTACGTAAATATATGTATGTTATCCGACGCTCTTACGGTAAAGGAAAACATCGTGATACCTGCGTACGCCTGCGAAGAAATTGAAAGGTTGTCCGTGAAGTCGTCCAACCCGCACTGGGCCCGCATGGACTACTAAGGCCTAATCACCCTACACTTGTAGCGTCGTGCCCCTCGGTGGGGACGTTTAATGAGCTGATGGTGATGAAAGTTCTTGGAAAATTCATGAAGGCGGGAATGTTGCCGTATTTTAGGTACCATGAACAGACTAGAGAATTGTCTCTAGTCTGTTCATGGACCATAACTTAATTGATAACCAAAATTGAAATGCATCCCCAAGGACCGTTGGGTCGGGGGATCCTTATCAATTTTTAATAGATGTAGCAGTTTATATAATATTTCATAATTATATATTTAGTTTTTTATGTCAAAAGTGAGAGATTTTGCTACAAAGTAGTGAATTGCAGCTTAAAAATAACTATTAAAAAAACATATGTACGGTTAAAAAGAGAGTGCTTTATTACTATATCGCAATGGATGACAACGTTGGAAGAAACATAGATCAGATACAAGTTTTACATAGAGACAAGTTTGCTGGTGACTTTATTGATGTAGCAGATGGATTAGATTAGAAGCTGTAAGAAGCATCTAAATAGTAGTATCTAGTCTAATCAGAGTAAATTTTATTTGATATAATGATCATCATCTTCATAACCCCAAAAAATGTCCCCACCGAGGGCCACGAGCCTACCGTGTACGCGGGCGTATAGACCGTAGTCGTCCACGCGGGCCCAGTGCGGATTAGCTGACTTCACACACAAGGTTTCCTCACGATGTATTCCTTCACCGTAAAAGCGTCAAATGAGCGTACATATAATTCATTCAAAAATTCGAAAACACTTTGGTACTTGGCAGGATTTAAACCTGCACCCTCCCGGTAGGAAGGCAATAGTCCACACCATTGAGCCACC
This sequence comes from Leucinodes orbonalis, assembly GCA_019425675.1. NCBI lineage: Eukaryota > Metazoa > Arthropoda > Insecta > Lepidoptera > Crambidae > Leucinodes > Leucinodes orbonalis. Next base: position 56,023 of record PQWD01014368.1, read on the forward strand.
GACTTAGTCCACATCTACATTATGAACCTATATTAATATTAAAATTAATGTAAGAAAAATAAAGGTTGTTTATTCTATCACTTACCAATAAATTTTGTTTATTAAAGAACGTAATTGCTTTCTCATATTACCTTAACATAATATCTACCGTTAAACATACCTGAAACAAAAGGAGAAAATATTATTAAACAATGAGGCGACAATATTTTCTTTATTTACACTTTTTCAATTTCCCGCTTTTTATTACAATTATAACGAGGGTTCGAATGCTATTTATTTTTAAATTTATATCGGAGAAAAAACAAAATGGAGTCGTTTGCAAATAAAAGGCCTCGGAAACAATCAAGACGATTCCAAATATAAATTGCTCGAAATCACAACGCCTGTTATGGCAGATTTCCAGAATAACGTTCTTGACGAGGCTGTAACTTCGGATATCTTATAAAGTTTTAAAGTAATCCGCTCACAAAAAGAGTTACTAAACAGAATTAAGTCTATTTGTGCAAATGTAGGTACAGCAATCTTTGTCTTTATTCAACCACCTGTTGCCATGACAACCTGTTGGTTGTTTCAAATCTCATTTATTATTTTGCAGGTAAATGTTCCTCAGTGATTTTCATGAAAGGCTTCCTGACGTGATTTCATATTCTTGCGGTGAATACAACAAGGTTACTTGTTTAAGACTTCAGTATCGTGTGCGAGCATACATTATGTTATTAGGTAGTAGGTTTTATAACTTCAATTAAATAAAAATAAATAAATATCTACTGACATTCACACATCACCATCTAGCCCCAAGTTAAGCGTTAAGCCTGTATTATGCGTACTAAACAACGGATAAACATACATATATTTTTGTAAATACATACATATTATACATAGATAATACCCAGACCATTACAAACAGACATATTTATGCACACAAATGTTTGTACTGCTCGAGGATCGAACCCGGAACCCTTGGTGTTGCGGCCGACCTCTCAACCGCAACACCAAATGGGACGTCAATTAACGTTGAACTTTTCTTCTTATCGAGTCGATTGCTGACTTTGATAATGTGCGATGAGATAATGCACATGATGATGATGATGATGATAGTCGTAATCATGATATGATAAATCATGATGACGATGGAAGATAAAGGGATGACCTAGTTAAGGTGGTGGGTAGATATATGTCAACTGCTAGGGATCGATCCGCGCTTAGGGTAGGCCTTCGTTCAGCAGTGGATATTTTAGGCTGTAGTGATGATGATGATGTCATTACACACATAAATGCAACCATTTTGGTGAAATTTAATGGGGGATCGAATACGTATACTTTGCTTGTAGCTGTCTTCTAAACCATTAAGCGAAATTGGTCGTCCATATAACATATAATAACAAATTGACAATTCAAAACAGTGTCAGCCATCCATCATAATTGTAAGGTAGGCTTTGTTCTCTTATTCTCACTGACAAATTAATACGAAATCTTCACAAGAATTTATAGAACAGTCAAATTGAAAAACATCAATGACAATGTTCTTGCCCTATACATACATGCGTATACTACGGGCTTTGTTTTTGAAAATGTTAATTAATTTAAAATGTTGGTCCTTTGTTTTAGAGTAAAATCAATTTAAAAATATTGATACAAGGGGAAATACACTACGTAATATTATTACTTTAGAAAACAAAAAACCTCTTCAAAAAAGGTAAGCAGATATCACCTAATCTTATTGGCCTCAATTTATTACAATTGGATTGCTCCGAGATTTAATTAACTACCATTTCGTGCCTATTTCAGTTTTTCGCTATCCAGAACCAGCTTCCACCAGCTTTCACAAATCATCGATCCAAACAAACAACCTATTGACATTTAATTTTAGAAAATAGCATACAGGGTACAAAATATTGCTACGTATTAACATGCGTGATCACGCGTGTTCATCGTTACATAGAATTAAAACCTTAAACACATTGTGTAAGGTTGTTTATTAAACCAGCCAGTTTTGAACCCTCATCACATTCGCCCGTGTAAAGGATACAATTAAGTATGCAACTACCTTGTCACAAAGAGTAACCATTGTATTAAGGGCTCGCAGAAGGGATTCGCATTTTAAAACAGCCCCGTGCTAATTACTGAAATTTAAATAAATAAGCAATAACGAAGGTGCTTTTTGTCATGCCGTTCTGTGAATAAATTGTCGAGAGTTAAAGGCAAGTTTGCACATTGACTAATTGAGGATAAATGTTTCAGTCATTGTATTAAATTTTCTTGGTGCATACTATATAAAAAGCTTTTTATAGGTCCGTTAGAAACTATGCTAGGAGTAAACGTTGTGAAGTTTCTTAAACCTATAGCAAAAATATATGTTCTAAATATTAAATCTGTTTTATGTGGGTATAGTCAACGTCAAGTCTTAACAATAATGTCCTTGGTATTTATGGCCACGGAATAATTATTTTATGAAGAATGGCATAAAATAACAGCATAATTGTGATGAGGATTGGATTTCCGATACTTTTTCAACGTACTACATGTTACATTTTAATTAAAAAATGCAGAGTGGAACCCCACACCCCTCTGAAAGCAATTTTTAAAGAATGCGCGTAGGTGTTTTCAAAGATTTATTGAATTTTTTTATGGTCAAATCCATGTTTACTTCCAGCAAAATCCAATCAAAAATTCGTTCACTAAAATTTGATTTCAAGGCCATGAAGTTTAATGTTTACAAAATCAATCAACTGGAAATAAATTGCATAGAAACGATGAGGCGAAAAAGTTTTGAAGTGGCGCCCACATGATGGGAAGAGAAGCGTAGGTCAACACCCAACCAAATAGACCTTCTGGATTAGCGATGAACATCATCATCATCAGCTCATTAAACGTCCCCACCGAGGGGCACGAGCCACGCGGGTGTATAGGCCTTAGTCGTCTACGTGGGCCCAGTGCGGGTTGGCCAACTTCTCGCACAACCTTTGAATTTCTTAGCAGGTTTCTTCACGATGTTTTCCTTCACCGTACGAGCATCGGATTAACGAACATATAATTTCGAAAAATTCGGAAAAACATTGGTACGTGGCGGGATTTGAACCTCAAAGCGGTGAACATATCAAGCTGGAATGATGATAATGTATAGGTAGCTCTTAGTCATGTGACCAGCAACTGTAAATCGAACACATTTGGTGGGATTCATAATATAATACAGCGAAAACCATGGCCTTTTTTAAAGGAGTCAAATGCGCTAATATTGTGAGCAAGGAGAAAGCATTTTCTCGTGCACTATATTGCGCGACTGCATAGATTTTGTTTATAAATCTATGCCCGAGTGAAACTTAGTGGCAAGCTCGGTTAATATATGAATCTATTATATTCTAATACATATCTATTATACTATCAATTACATATAAATAAAATTTGAGTCAGTTTTTATATTGAAATATTAATTTTTTTCTTCATGCATATGAATATATATACGGTACACACACTAAAACAACATTTTTAAAATGTTTGTCTGTCTGTATGTTCCGGGTAATCTCTGAAACGGCTGAATGAATTTGGGCGGGACCTTTTTGGCAGGTAGCTGATGTAATAAGGAAAAACATATGATACTTTTATTTAAGACTATACTTTTTATTTTGAAAAAATAAAACAATGTGATACTGCGCGGCGACCGCGCGTCGCGAGACTTAACGAAGCGATTTTAGGTTAGGTTTTACTACAGGAGAATATCTTATAACACGGGTAATCTAGTAGTAAATAAATTTCCCAAAAAAGTCCAGAATTATCGTGATGTCATTTCCGTGTCAGATGTCACGCTTTTATTGCTGCAGATCAGAACGATCCAATAAAAATAGGGCCACGTCCTGTTTTCATGAAATCGGTCCGAGACGCAAACAACCTAATCTCGATTCGGCTCATTTGTTAAAGTAATAAATTAATAGAACGTTCCCAGAACGCATATGGGTAAAGGGATAGAGGAATCGCTTATATCCATCGTGGATCACTAATTTAGGTTATTTAGGTGACAGTACCAACGTATAATTATAAAAATAAAAAGTTTTAATGTTTGCTAAGTCAAACATGGAATTCATTCATAATACAATTTTAATTTTAATAAAAATAATAATTTATATCTAAAGAATAATTATGATTACTTATATCGAAATTTAATTTTTAATTTAAATTTGTTATGTTTTGATAATTGATAATCTACACTGGATCTCTGTGCACTTTATAAGAATGATGTATGTATTAGTGCTCAAAATGTTATTTTTGGAAATCGTTTGATGTTCCACACAGGACAGGCTTAGCTTAGTGTGGGGACTAGGGTAAACCTTTGTTAATTGTAATGTTCTTTTTAATAAAGAAATATAATTTAATTTTAATATTTTAATTTAATTTAACATATACATCCATAACATAACTAGTTGAAATAAATGAGATCAAAAATAATATACACATTCACTGACATTCACAGTGCGCCATTTAGCCCCAAGTTAAGCGTGAAGCCTGTAGTACTAGTACGGGTACTAAACAACGGAAAAACTTTTTGTAAATACATAGAAACACCCAGACCAATACAAACAGACATGTTCATGCACACAAATGTTTGTACTGCCAGGAGATGAACCCGGAACCCTCGGTGTAGTAGTTGACGTCGCAACCATTATATAAAATTGGTCGTGCAATATGGATTGCCTGAATAGATCTCAAATTATTTCACTAAACGATAATACCATACGATATTAGCGAGTATAAGAGACCTAACATCTGTTGTCTCTGGTAACGGGCGCAGAGCAGCATTGATGGAGAATAACAACTGTTTATCAGTTGTTGGTCTCCTTCAATGCCGCTCTGTCATGGTCAGGCGTATCACTTACTATCAGGTGAGCATCCAGGCCATCCTGTATACTTTGTAACCTAAAAATAATTAACATGTTAACATTTATAAACAAACTAACAAAACAGTGAACTCACGTCACAGCGTACAGTACAGACAGCCAATTAGCGCGCAGTGAACCAGAGCTCCCCAGCGATTATACATCCCTAGTACCTACTTGTAGGGCGTGTAGTTGAACCTATCTTCGATTCCCATACAGTACGATATGTTTTATGAACGAAACTATGATTGTAGTCTACTGCAGTGTAATTTCGGCATCTACATTAAGTATGGGCTAAAATTCTCACCATAAATGTTATTATTTTTACGGGTAGACTAAGAAAATTCAGAAGTTTTTCCATTTATTTTATAGGCATCTTCTTAGTTTGTTACACTAGTATAAGGCCTATTCCACGCAATAGATGAGTTTCGTCAAAATGGCTTTGCGGTTTGTATAAATCGAATAAAACTTTGGACTTTTATGACAAAAAAGACTTCAGAAAAACTAAAGCTCTAATTGCTTGCAAATCTTCCATTTTCACAGTTCATTCATTCCAACACTTAGTGGAGAAACTTATTCTTAAAACCGCGAACTTGCCAGGTGCAAGTCTTTGTTAGTTTGCCACTACTTGAAATGTTCTAGAATTCTTAGACATTTAAACGCTATTCAAATCAGCTAATGGATCGCAACCCGAGTGAATGAAATGTAGCTGCCACATTTTTTATTTCGGAGCGAAGAAAAGCGAAAGTTAAACAAAAATTTGCGTGCATGATCTTTCATATCATCTTGATTGATTGGTAAAAAACTTGCAATAAACACTTGATTTTCAATTGTTCAACTGAAACAGGGTTTTAAATCTCATAGATAATGAAGCTCTGACACTCTTGCGGTGAAGAAAAACATCGTGAGGAAACGCCCCAGCGAAGACATTCAAATGTTGGCGTGAAGTCGGCCAATCCGCACTGGGCCCGCGAGGACACACGCTACCTACTGTCTACTACCTTGTACGGGCAGGCTTGTGCCCTTCGGTGGGGACATATTATGAGCTAAGGATGGTGGTGATGAAGTACCATAGCTTGCACTGAAGCCAGTGTGAGCTATGCTTCGCCACGACCTCACAGAAAATCTTCATTCCAGAACTCGTCTGCTCCAACGTCCATCGTCTCTGCGACAAACGTGAAACATAACACATAGTCTAAATGTCCTAAATAAGGAAGCAATGTAAACTAAACAATGAACAACGATCACTATACTAAAACACACAAAAAATATCAAAATTGCCCTCATTAAGATCGGAATCAGATTCCTTAATCAAAATAGCCACTTTGTACCACAAACTTAATATAACCTCGCAATATTTTTAACAACCCAATTAAAACGGATATAAATACAAATTTCTAACGCAGATAGCATCTGTTGACAAATCACCATAATTATATTAGTAATAATTAACGGGTAAACAAAGCGGCGAACGACAATAGCAATGTGCTTAAAAACTTAACCCTTATCATTGGCCCGCTGTCAACTACATAATACGCGTGTTGAGGCAGACGCGTGATCGAATTAATTATGGAAATAAGGCGGCGGATTCGCGGACAGATTTTATCGTGCGTTAAGGTTTATTGGGGTAGTAGTTTATTATTTTATCCCCTACTTGGGTTAGAATTCCCGAATAAATGAGAGCGTGATCTGCTATTGCTTGACTTTTTTTTTATCCTTTATAGGCAGACATGTGACCGCCATCTCACCTGATGGTAAGTGATGATGCGGCCGAAGATGGATCATGCCTGCCTAGAAACAGCCTATTTACTCTTGCCTTGAAGACGGCCAGGTTGTAATGATCGGGGAACACATAATGCGCATTAGGAACGAGGCACCAAAGCGGGCTGTGCGGATGTGCGGAATGTCTACCACGTAAGGATGGATACGCGTCGCCCATTGCTAGCATTTATTTCTATATGCAAAATATAAAACGAGTATTTTTTATAATTTTGCTTTAATTGCTTTTCAATACTGCCAAAATTCGTCGTCCAATCCGCTCTGGGCCCGCGTGGACGACTAAGGCCTAATCACCCTATACGGGTAGGCTCGTGCCCCTCGGTAGGGACGTTTAATGAGCTGATGATGACTGCAAAATTAAACTATGATATAAAAACTAATCAATACAAATTTACGACTTTCAATTATTAAAGAGAATTCGTACTAAAAATGAGTATGAAAATTTCAGCAACAATTGGGGTTGGAAGCAAACGGGTTTACGTGTTCATACAGAACCATTATAGGGGTCAGCTTACACCTATTGAGGCCATAGCTAACTACTCCTGCTGGTAATATTCTCCTAAGCCGTGAACGAAGCCTTGATCCACAAAACTGCATTGAAGATAATATGTTCGGAATTCCTCTACATTGAGTGTCACCGAGAGAAAGAAAACTCGAAGTGGAAATATATAACTGAAATATTGATACTTATACTTTTAACTCTGTCATCTCTGATCTCATGGTCTGAGCGTTGGATTTGGATATTTGCTTGAACTCGAAATCTGGGTCTAAGGTGCCGTTGAAAAACACCGGTTAGTTTTACCAGTGGAATTGTTTTCTTTGGTTTCACTGCAAAGTGCAAACCAGCGCCTTGACAAAACTGTATTGGTATTAGTTTAGTGGCCTCCATTTTGGTAAAAAAAAAATATTTATATTATTTTATGGACTATCGTGTACGTCACACTTTAATTTGCACCAAATAAATATCATGGAATTATCTTTAATTCCACACAATCATGGGATTCAGCATACAATCCTACCCGAACTAAGAAAAATTAAAAAAATGTCGTGTTCCCGGGATTAGATCCCACGACCGGGCCTCGCAATGATCTAAGCCGATTTAATGTATAAATGACCCATAGTAGGCAGCCTTACCTTTTGAATATAGGAAGTCGACTAAATCCAAATCAATTCATTTTGTACGACAGAAACCCGTATAATCGTAAGCTGTTTTGACAGATTTACCCATTCGACATTTCTCTTTAGATGTTGACCATGTAATGTTTATGAAGTCAGCTATAAGACCAAAAGATCAAAATCCATGTGTAGACCATCATCATCAGCTCATTAAAAGTCCCCACCGAGGGGCACGAGCCTACCCGTATAGGGTGATTAGGCCTTAGTCGTCCACGCGGGCCCAGTGCGGATTGGACGACTTCACACACAACCTTCGAACTCTTCGCAGGAGTGCATGAAGTTTCCTCACGGTTTTTCCTTCACCGTAAGAGCGTCGGATAACGTACATATATTTTTCGAAAATACATTGGTACGTGTCGGAATTTGAACCTCAGCCCTCCCGGTAGGAAGGCGACAGTCCACACCACTGAGCCACCGACGCTCTTATGTGTAGACCAAAGGATCAAAATCCATGTGTAGTCCAAGTGTTTGCGTACATAAAAATGTCTAAGTAGGAATAACTGATTTTAACTAGCAATTGATCTATGACATAACTGCTTGCCTTCATTGCTCTATTTTTTATTCGTACAGTGAAAAGAAGGTTTACCGTCATCTCTTTAAACAGTATTACGATGATATAATTTCACCTTTTCAAGTACAAAATTTCTGGCGCATCAATAATGTAAGACTGTTTTATACGGCGGTAATCCCAGGGCAATCTAATCGCTCACCTGGTGGTAATTGATACGTCACACCGTGACAGATGAGTGTTAGTGGAAATTATTAAAAGTACCTGTCATTACTTTCCGCCTATACTGCCCTGCGCCTGTCACCGAATAAAACAGACTATGTTAAGTTTCTCATACCCGTTAATTTTACTAGCTAAAGTGTTCTCATCCTCATTTCACGATACGATATCTGGCACTGCGGTGGTACCTACCTAGATGACTCAGTACCGAGTCTACCACCACTACTTTACTAGTAGTAAGTAGTCCTTCCAAATCAATAGCCATCGTTTCATTTCGTTTCGATACAAACATGACGGATATATTTAACTTTGTGCCAGATATCGTCAGTAAAACATGTTATGCACTTTTGTGTTTCGGAATAGCATCTGTCGGCTCGTGTGTCGGGCGCAGTGCGGCATTGATGGAGGATAATAACTGTCTATCAGTAATTGGTCTCCTTTAATGCTGCTCTGTCATGGTTAGGCGTATCACTTACCATCAAGTGAGCGCCCTAACCGTCCTGTGTTTTTATCACATAAAAAACCTTACGGATCCTGAGGTATATGGTGTATTTTGAATTGATCCTTAACGCTCTATTCAGGCTAACTTCAAACTGACAATGCAATTTGAACCTTAGTGTGCTCTAGTGTGCTACTAGAGCCATCATCATTACCAGCTCATTAAACGTCCTCACCGAGGGGCACGAGCCTACGGGTAGGGTAGTAGGGTGTTCAAGCCTTAGTCGTCCACGCTGGCACGTGCGGATTGGCCGGCTTCACGCACACCCTTAGAATCTTTTCGCCGGCGTGCGCAGGATTCCTCACGATGTTATCCAGTTGGATAACGTACTTATAATTTCGAAAATTCGAAATCACGTTGGTACGTGGCGGGATTTGAACCTCAGTCCTCCCAGTAGGAGGGCAACAGTCTACACCATTGAGCCACCGACGAGCCATACCAAAAACAAACCAATCATCACACATGTAATGCCAGATAATCCACCTGACAAAACAGTCCTCGGCGTGAATGTAAACACGATCCAATATTCGGTCCATGCAAAGCCTACTTAACACTTGTGTCGCGTAATCACCGTGTCGGACAGTTCAGTTGCATATTCAATTTACATTTGTTATGGTACATTTCACATAGATCGGAGAGAACATGACCGATGAACCGATGACCATGATGAACTTCAACAATTTTTACGACATATTTGGTTAGACCGCCAAGGGTTTCGGGTTTGATTTCAGGGCAACACAAATATTTGTGTGCCAGAACATGTCTGTTGTTTCTTTGTATATTATGCAAGTGTTTACAAAAAAAGTATATGTATGTTCATCATTTGTTTAGTATACATAATACAAGCTTCACGCTTAATTTGGAATGCTGATGCTAAGCATCTAGCTGTAGATGGTACTGTATGAATTTCAGTGGATATTTACTCATTTATCTTGTTTTACAAGACGTGGTAGGCTAGGTTGGAAGACAACAGTCCACACCAATGAGACCAATGCATATGAGCCATCGCCAATATCCTTTAATTAATAAGTGGTATTACTAAAATCTTATGTTCTACTGCTTTCTTTATTATTATTTTCTTTATCCTTGTTTTCGAAATACTTAAGATTCACGGGACAAATAGTAGCCCGGTTCCTTGGAAGGCATGTGTGGGGCCAACAGCACAGAGGCCTTTTTTCGAATGTTCAAATTTTGTATGTATTACACGTGGCGGATGCCATCACAGAATGCACAATATGATACAACCCATGATTTATTATTATTATTTATTTTTGAAAATAATGACTTCTCATCCATGACCCTTAAGTGTATTTAGAACAACCCAAAAGTACCTACACTCTTCAATTTGCGATCAATATGCGAACTTAAACTCAAATCTGACGTTTAAAATTTTCAAATCTGTAGACGTAGACGCGCTAATTTCACGCCTTGAGATACCCTCGTCAGATCGTGACGTCACTCGTTATGAAAGTGTGGTAGGTTACAGTTATAGCTGAGTTATACCTGTTACTGATTTTGTCTTAACAAGCTCGTAAATCGTATTATTATAATAGTCAATACAAATCATGATTGATAGCATAAATTCATCATTTCAGTCATCAGCTCATTAAACGTCCCCACGGAGGGGCACGAGCCTACCCGTATAGGGTGATTAGGCCTTAGTCGTCCACGCGGGCCCAGTGCGGATTGGAATTCATCTTTTAAACGCAAGATAACCAAACCTCACTAAGGCTGAGGCTTTTTTAAAGTTCCGTAACCAATTGGCAAAAACGAAATCCATAGATTCGTCATATGTGTCTGTCTGTCTGTCCGTATATCTCCGAAACTTTAAACACTATACTGGTGTAACTTTGTAAGTAAATTATGTATGAATTTATGTATGTATTTACAAGATGTATGTATTTAAAAAAAAACTTTATATTTCAATAATAAATTTTTTTTTCATCGATATCAATGCATAGGTCTTTTAAAATAATATTAAGGTTCTGAGGGCACCTTCACAACCGTTTCAAAACGACGAAGCCATGCATATTTAGTGATAAGTAGAAAAAAATGCATAGTATGCCTTTTTTCTACTTCGGCTTCCCCGTTTATATATTATATTTTTCCACAATAAGTGGTTTAATTTTGTGGGTGCTTTGTTAAAAACGACGTTAATTAATAAACCCGCGGGAATTCCTCTCGACTCACCTCGATTTGTAGCTGTGCGTCGCGATTTTTCATTACCATCAAAATATTTCAGCGAGCAAGAAATTGTTTTACTTAACGTTAAAAACAGTCATTTCCCTGCCATTTGCAACCGGCATTTTGTTTTGGGAATTCACATTATTACTCAGATTTGTTGGAACTAACTCAACATTACGGAAAACGTGTTTTGTTTGTTCTTTTAATCGTGTCATTATGTTTACTAATACTCAATTAATCATCATCAACTCATCAAACGTCCCCACCGAGGGGCACGAACCTACCCGTATAGGGTGTTTAGGCCTTAGTCGTCCACGCGGGCCCAGTGCGGGTTGGACGACTTCACGCACAACCTTTGAATCTCTTCGCAGGCGTGCGCAGGTTATCTAGCGATGTTTTCTTTCACCGTAAGAGTATCGGACACATATTTACATACATACATATATTTTTGAAAATTCAAAAACACATTGGTAAATGGCGGGATTTTAACCTCAACCCTCCCGGTCCCGACAGTGACAGATTGGCATTGAAGGAAAATAACAACTGATTTACAGTTATTATTCTCTATCAATGCCACACTGCACCCGACACCCGAGACACCAGATGTTAGGTCTCTTATACCCGATAATTTTACTAGTCTAATACTAAGGATCGGTCCGAAAGGACGTCATAAGGGAGGCCTTCGTTCAGCAGTGAACATATTGAGGTTCAATGATGATTTATTAGTTTTGGCTTGTTTCAAAGTTACTTAAATTCTCGTTGGTATATAAAATAAATACTTCATGGTTGGCGTTCGACTACAGTTCGATTCATGCGCAATTTTCTTCCACGTACTTTACTAATATGGAACGACCTACCAGCAGCGATGTTTCTTGACAAATATGACATGGGAATTTTTAAGAGCATTTTCTTATCTTTAAGGCAATCAACACACCGGTGGCACTTCAGGTGTTACCGTTGTCCCTGGGCGGATGTGAACACTTTCCATCAGGTGTCTCTTTTGCTCGTTTGCTCGCTAAATCATAATAAAAACTTATTGCAGAATTCTATCACAATGTATTAGAGACTGAACATTTCAACTTCATGAGTAAATACAGAAACTGAGAAATTTGAATAAAAAACTGTGCATTCAGTTTCAAAAAAGAACAGCTTGAAATGTGTTATTTATCATTGAATCAATTCTAAATACAAACACTTGCCTAACTGCTAAAAAAGCAATTAATTACATAACTAATTTTGCTTCCATATCTTTCCATACATTTTAATACCTGGCCACTATTCAGCTCACGTTACACTATCCTCGGCCAAATTGTTTGGCGCCAACATTACCCGGCGAAATGAGAAACCAGTGTTGCCACCTTAGCCCTTTTGTAGCTAGATCTAGCACTTTTTAGTATAGGTGAACTCCTTTTTTAACGATTTAGCCCGAAAAGAGCAATCTAGTCTTTTTCACTGTCTTGAAATATTACCAAATTATTGTTTTCGACATGCTAACAAGTCCTTTTTGCTATTTCATCGGTCATGATGACCTTTTTCTTTTAGACTCTCTAAAAAAAACGGCTTCATAAGATGATTCATCATCATCAGCTCATTAAACGTCCCCACCGAGGGCACGAGCCTACCCGTATAGGGTGATTAGGCTTCGTCGTCCACGCGGGCCCAGTGCGGATTGGACAACTTCACACACAACCTTCGAATCTCTTCGCAGGCGTGCATGAAGGATTCCTCACGATGTTTTCCTTCACCGTAAGAGCGTCGGATAATGTACATATATTTCCGAAAATTCGAAAACATATTGATACGTATCGGGATTTGAACCTCAGCCCTCCCGGTAGGAAGGATACAGTCCACACCATTGAGCCACCGACGCCCATAAGATGATTATTTCAGCATTTTTAGAACAATAAATCTTTTAACGCTCAATCTAGCCCTTTCTAGCCCTTTTTAACTTCCCAAAAAGCCCTTTTTCGAAAACTCCGTTGGCAACACTGTGAGAAACTGTCTTCCCTACTTTATTTAGAGAAGGCTTTTTGGGGATTTCCATAAAAGGGGACTCCAGCTTCCAATAAGGGTCCGAAACCGAGAGGCCGCTAATTACGCAATATTTCATTCGCTCGGTTGACACTACAATTTCGCAAGGTTAATTAGAATCTACGACAAAAGCCCATGTTTCGCTTACGGGTTCCAAGCTAGATTTTATGAGGGAATAACGTGGGAATCGTTTAATGTAAGTGGTAGATAAGGGGTGATTGAGTATCAAGACTTATTTTTATGATACTTTTTCGTGTTTTTTCAAACAGAACATGTTACAATACACTCATATTATCCATTCACTATAAAAATTGAGATGGCTACGTTCTAGTGGTGTAAGATCACTTACTAGGTAAGAAGTTAATATCGACGTTGTTTTCCATGCCACAAAATAAGATGTTTTTTTATATATTTTTATTTATTTATCAACCCAAGTTACATAAATAAAAAAGATTTTTAATAAGTAAAATAAAAATGCATGAGTTTTATTCAGTTTAAGATATTGTGGTAAAAGCACTTATGACCACACTAAATCTAAATGAAAATGAAAAGTGATTATTCAGTTTAGGTCCTTACAGAACACTTATGAATGTCAAATGAAGCTACCACTGGTTCGTTTCAAATTCAAATTAACGTTGTTGATTGCAAAACAAGTAATATTGAATTAATTTTCATATAGATAAGAAATGAGCTAGTAAGTAAATATAGTATGTGACGAGAAAGCTACTGAAGTCATTTTAAAGCACAACAACAATGAAGCAATTGTGCAGTTCAAACAAAAACAAAAATGTATTATTTCATGCCCGCCGTTGCAAGGTTATATTGTGAAATTTGTTGAAATGTCAAATGTGGCCTATTAAAATGATCCTACAATAAGTATTTGCATGTCGTGCCCTAATCCCTTGTTATATTAAACTATTGGACCGTGCAAAAAGGTTTCTAATATGAAACAAAAATCTTCGATTTATTATCGAGTCCGGGTGTCTGCGTCATCATATTATGACAGCTGAACCCATGTCACGCTAGAGCTGTCACTGTGACATTGGGAAACGTCATTGGCCTGCGTGACAGAGGTTGATCCGAGTCCAAAATTATTTGCATGTGTGTCTCATGGACGTAGACGTAAAGAGTCTCGCTGACAACAAAAGTGTGTCGGAATTCGGCCAGTTTTTTTTTAAGTCTAAGTAACAAATTTAAATAAATTTGGCTCACATCTGTCGACAGACCTGTAAAAAAACTGAAAATAAAAATGGTGTTTAAACCAAAGTGCTCAAAAGAAAAAGAAATCAGGATTATCTTTTTGTAGGTAAATTAATAAATTGATTACATTTTTCTAGTTTCAAACATTCAAAGTAATATACTAAAAATATCAAAAGACTATTTATCGAAATGATATAGCCAGCAGCTTTGACAGTAGGGTCATTTTTTATATTAATGTCACAAACTGTTGTATCTTACCGGTTTAAAAAAACAAACATCGAAATTATCCTTCTATTCTTATTTAACGTTCCCAATGATATTTTGTATATATAAACTAACCGCCGAAGAGAATACAGTTTGTAGTCTTTTTGTTTTTGTTCCGGTAAATGTACGCTCATTCGAAATGTGTGTATGTGTGCTGTCGCTGCATTCGGAACACTTTTTTAGATTGTTTTGTGAGTATATCACGAATCTATACTTTTTAAAATATTGAACGTATCCTCGAATATTGGTAATAATTGTATTAATCATCACAACTCGATACGCATTTGTTCTTTAATAAATTAATTAATAATTATTCGCCTTAAGTAACAGTTCAGACAAAGCCCTTTTAATTAGTCCCACATGTGTGAAGCTTGAACAAAAGTGACGTGTGTACAAACACGCCACACCCCCGTCTTACCTTCATCTCGACCGATTGATGTTGACATGAAGTCTTTATGTTTCTCAATTCAACCCCTTCAGTAGTTATGATTTTCGTAGCTTTGATTTCGAGTTAAAGGGCCTTTATACAACTTAAACAACCTTTTAAATTACAACGCCAATGTAATATAAATAATGTAATCAGCTCATTTGACGTCCCCACCGAGGGGCACGAGCCTACCCGTACAGGGTGTAGCCTTAGTCCACGCGGGCCCAGTGCGGATTGGCCGACTTCACGCACAACCTTTGAATGTCTTTGTAGGCTTTGAATGTGTTTGTAGGCGTGCGCAGGTTTCCTCACAATATTTTCTTTCAGCGTAAGAGCGTCGATAACGTATATATAATTTCGATAAGTCATTGGTACATCGCGGGATTTGAACCTTCGCACTCCCGCGTTTTTTTCGGTCTTCCCGTAGGATTCAAATTTCACAGTTATCTGAACTTATTCCTCCGCACACAAACCTAGATGCAATTTCCTTCAAGTGTTTTATTAACAATAAATTAAAAACAACTTTGTTTTCACTCAACCGACCTCCAACTAAATGAACGGATGACCTGGTTATGGTAGCGGGTAGCAGATGGATGTCAACTATTAGGAATAGGTCCGCGTGGAAATCATTAGGGGAATCTTACGTTGAGCAGTGGACATTGTAGGCTGTAATGAAGATGAAGGTAATATTTTTACTCACAAGCACAATTTTGCTATTAGTATTAAGACATGCTCTTGTTTAACATAATATTTAATTCACAAAACGTGTCATAAAACAGTAAAAGTACACTTGCGTGCTTCTCAATTCACAATCTTTACTACATAAAATTGTATTTAACAAAACGTTGTATAAAACAGTAGTGCTGAAAAACTGTCTGCAACAGAATCACGGTCCTTTTTAATGCCGGGAAACGTAATTTTCATGAAAAAGCACTCTGGCCATCTCAGGAGATGCAATATCAAAAATTGTCTGCGCATTTAGCTCCTAGTTGCATTACAATATTAAATATGATTTTTATGATTTTAAAATGACAAAAGAAAATGAATTTCTCATAATATTAAAGTGAGCTTGCTTTGTACTTCTAATAACGAACAAGTTAGTTTAGAAATGTTAAACATTAATTTGACAGGTTCGCTATGTCAACATGCACAGGTCTCCAGAGCCCCTTTTGCTTGTTAAAGTAGTAAAAAAGTCGATATTATGATAAAGAGTACCCCTGTGCTTCTTAAGGCATATTTTACAAAGGTCCCAGGTATTATTTTAGGGTCACCCATCCGTATGTGTCCGGCAATTAATTGATACTGGAACAATGCCCCACTATCCACGCTATGTGGAAAGGCTTTTTAATATATTTACTTAGCATTGTTTTTAAAATCCGGTTGCCTATCATTGAGAAACTAAAAAGTTATAAGGCAATTTCGGAATGTGGAGAGACATGGCCACTTCTTATACATATATTGGGTGTACAAATATATTTTTGGAAAGTATTAAAATTCCACCAGTTAGTGGTCGGTCATAAATGTCATTAGGGGTTCGATACCGAAGTTGGGACAAACTCATAAATTCAGGGCGTGCCGATGGAGGGAAATCAAATTTGAATTTGATGACGGATGGTTAGAGTTGTGTTACAAAGGGGAATTTATGGCGGACGAGGAAATAATGTCTTTTTAGGGTTCCGTAGCCAAATGGCAAAAAACGGAACTCTTATAGATTCGTCAAGTCCGTCTGTCTGTCTGTCTGTCCGTCCGTCCGTATGTCACACCCTTTTTTCTCCGAAACTATAAGCACTACACTATTCAAACTTTATAAGTATATGTATTATGTAAACCGCTATTAGGTTTTAATAAAAAACTTAAAACAAAATAGTATTTTGGGTTCCTCATATATTGAACTGAAACTTAAAATTTTTTTTTCATCTAACCCCCACGTGTGGGGTATCAATGTGTAGATCTTAAAAAATAATATCGTTTTTTAAGATTTGATAAGTTGTGTGAAAAAACTGTGTCACCCCCCCCCCCCCTCTAATTTTTAAACTATGGGTTGAAAAAATCCAAAAAAAATATATTATACGTCAAAAACGGTGAACCACTATTTTCTCATATTAAAGCTGTAGTAAGTGCGTAAGTAAATGAAAAATATTTTATTAACGTTACTTGTTTAGTAGGTGCGAAGCATTTACTCTTTAGAAGTTCACTCTTATTCTGTTTTTTAACGTGCATCAATATTAAATAATAAAAAAACTATCCATTAAGATATAAAAGTTTGTCTTAAATGGTAGTTTATTTTTTTGTAACCGAAACATATTTATTTTCAAAAAACTTTAGCGCACGGGCGCCCATAAGGAAAAACCAGCCGAGTTTCCGGGATTGATTTACTCTCACGATAGCAAAGATATTTTGTGGCAGTAGAAAAATATCTTCTTACTTATACAGATGATAAAGTTTTTTGGAACAACATTATCGGGGGATACTTTATTTCGACCGAGATTCCGATCGAACCTACTTTTGTACTGCTGTTTTTTTTTAATTTATTTGAATACTCAACAGATTCTTTTAACAATTATGTTTATTATCCTTAAACAATTAATGTAAAGACTTAGCCAATAAAAGAGTTTCGCTACTTGCTATAGTAAAAAGTAATTGACGTTTTTAGTAAGGTGATCGCGGCTGAACGAATAGGTACAAACCTATTCGAGATGTCATCAAGTAGACGGTAAAAATACTAATCATCAGGTTAACAGTCAACAATATGGTCGACAAAAAAAACATGAACAATAGCAAATGATAATTATAAGAATTTACATAGAACGGGACGCCCTCGTCCCGTTCTATGTAAATTGTAGCTAGCTGTAGCTAGTATAATTACCGTGTATAAGAGACGACATCTTTCGTTTCAGGTGACGAGCCAGGGCAGTGATAACGCTAAAGACCTACTATTAATTTCCTTCACACAGCTTCGGTTATGGTCAGGGGTATCACTTACCACCACGCGAGCTATCGTCCCGTTCACTTATGACATAAAAAAACAGCTGAGTCAGCTGCCGATAGTTTCTGCCCATAGGTATAAATAAATATCCACTGACATTCACACAGCGCCATCCAGCCCCAAGTTAAACGTGAAGCTTGTATTACGGATACTAACCAACGGATAAACATACTCATATACATTTTTTGTAAATACATTGAAATTATACATAAAAAACACCCAGACCATTACAAACAGACAGGTTCATGCACACAAATGTTTGTACTGCCCGGGGATCGAGTCCGGAACCCTTGGTGTTGCAGTCGACGTCTCAACCGCAACACCAAATGGGTCGTCAATGTTCGAATCCATATCACAATACTATGCTACAGTCGGTTACTAAATCAATTACGCGTGTGAAGCACCTGAGTTGATTTGGTAGCGATTCCAATTGCAATTCGACGCTATTAGGGGCTTAGGTTGAGAGCATCGAGAGCTTAGACTGGAGGAAGGTCTCGAACATACCTATAAGATCTGGGAACCTGTATAATATATACAGAGTATGAATAAGGTAACGTTTATGCGGCCAGCTGCACAGATGTCTTAGTGTCAGATTTGTCTTCTTCTGTAATGCTAAATTTGTTCCAAGAGCTTCGATAACCACGAAGAAATATCAACCAAAAATATCCGATCCGCTTGACACATACGTTGATTTATTGTTATATAGGTATATGACATATAACAATGATATTCTGTATATATAAAGTTAGATACGCCGATCCGTGCCTCAAAAACGAACCGAAGAGAGTACAGTTTGTACTGTTTTGTTTGGGTAAATGTGTTCGAAATTCGAAATATGTGTATGTGTGCTGTCACTGCATTCGGGAACACTTTTTCGATTGTTTCGTGAGCATATCACGAATCAATACTTTTTTACATTATTGACATAAAAATAATTCTTTAAAATTTTTACCTTTATATTTTACCGTTGCAAAATCAAAAGCACGAGCTTACTACTATGTCACTTTGACATGTAGCGAGCGACGTGATTATTAATGAAAATATTGCCCAACCGACGCGATGGGCACAATTTTGTCGCGGGCACTTTTTGTGTAAGATTATGGTTCTAGTTAATTCATTATTTATCTAAGGGGGTAAGTCATTTTTGTAACTGCTCATAAAATTAACGTCACAAACAAGCAAATATGATGACCGATCTAATCTTAAATCAGGTAATTAATTATAATTAGAATAGCTACTCAAGGATGACACACATATTTGTCATAGAAAATGTCTGTATGTTTTTCTGTAAAATGTTATTGGTCAAAGAACCAAATTTACCGACGTAGCTCGTCGTATCAGCTAGTGAAAGCGGTCACGTTAGTCAAAGAATCAATGGGTGGGTGCAGTTGATTTAGAGTGGAAACCAATCCATGGATTCAGAAGACAAACATCTTGCTAGGTCGCTGGTGAAGGCTAGATCAGAAAAGCCTAGGACAGGGTATCTGCTCAAAATTTGGGAGACCTGTCCATCAATGGGGTGCAATAAGTGGAAATGACATACTTTTATCCAACGTTAAGATGTTTTGACGAATCCACTATCCAAAAGGAAGCTTTTGCTATTAAGCTAATTTAAATCACGCATAAAACATAGTCCGAAGAACCGATGGCCGTTGGGGCCGAAAGGTTCTCGAATGGAGACCGCGTACAGACAAGCGCAGCGTGGGACGGCCACCCACAAGATGGACATATAACCTGAGGAAGGTTGCGGGTGGCCGTTGGATGCAGATAGCTTCCGACCGTTTGGAGAGGAAGGTATTGGGAGGCTTATGTTCAGCAGTGGACATCATTTATCATATCAATGATGATGATGATGATAAAACATAGCAGGGTTATATACAGTTATTTTTTCATTAACAAACTCGATTTGGCAAGCGTTGCTGTAATATATCTGACCAACACGTTTTTATGATTCTTTATGATTTAAGAGGTGCCTCTTAAATGTTAAATTTTCGGTAACACTTAAAAGGGGTTGGAAAGGGTGCGGTTCCCTTGGGATCTGTAAGATATAGGCAGGCTCCCCATCGTTTTCTGTCGTTTCAAATACCATTATCCTTGTTATGCATCAAATATGAGGCACCCGATGTAACTGAATACGAAAGTAGAAATTTAATATAGACAAGAAAATTATTTTAACAAATTAGCAAATTGATTGACGTTAATCAAGTACGATTATTGTGATATAGCCAACGTTAATTGAATCAAGTTAATAGTCAATTTCGTAGCGTTCATAAAGTTCGGTTGATGGTAGGGTAAATTATGATCAGAGGTTGGATGTCAAACTATCATCATCAGCATATGATGTCCCTCATCATCTGCTCATTTTACGTATCCCATGACGAGTGACGAGCCATGTGGTGTAATGGTCGAGTCGTTGGTACTACATCAAAAGTTCCGGGTGCAATCCCCGGGCATTACAAAAGTTTGCGTGCATAAACATATCTGTCTGTATTGGTTTGGGTATTTTATACGTATATCTATAATATGTGTGTACTTACAAAAAATATGTATAAAGGTATGTTTATTCATTGTTTAGTAGCCATGTTACAGGCTAAATGCTTAGTTTGGAACTAGATGGCGATAATTTATTTATCATTATCCACAAAGGGGTACGAGCCTACCTGAATAGGGTGTAGTTATATAGGCCTTAGTAGTTCACGCAAGCCCTGTGCGGAATAGCCCACTTCACGCACAACCTTTAAATCTCTTCGCAGGCGTGCGCAAGTTTCCTCACGATGTTTTCCTTCACCGTAAGAGCGTCAGATAAACGTACATATAATTTTGAAAATTCGAGAACGAGGCGAAATTTGAAACTGCCATCGGAAGGCTGTCCATACTATTGAGTAACCGACCCTCAAACAATCTTCTTCTAAACCATTGTAATTGTGTATATAAATATTTCATATTATGGCACTTACTGCCCAGACAATTTTTGATTCTACAATAACCAAGTAAGAATGTAGTTCTTCCAAGGTTTATATGTACTTTTACAGTAATACTATATGGATTTGAACCTCCCTAACCTGTTTAGTATTCCGCGGTCATGCAAGCTCGCTCCGAATTGTCACTATACGAAACTCTTGTATTATTTGTGTGGGACCACAATTTATTCGTATCCTACTTCAGTTTTGATGGGAATTTTATTTCATTTTATTATTATGCGCCTCGCGATGTTCACGTATGGAATTATAGAGTGATGTTTATTGTTATTTCAATATGAAAAATGATATTTTTTTGTGAGCGTCGGTGTGTGTATACTGAGGGTCTGGAGGCCGCATATGCAGATCCCGCCATGTACGAATATGTTTTAGAATTTTCGAAATTATTTGTACCTACGTTGATCTGTCAGATCTCTTATGGTCAAGGAAAACATCGTGAGGAAACATGGCATGCCTACGAAGAGATTCAAAGGTGTGCATGAAGTTGGCTTATCTGCACTAGGCCTGCGTGGACGTCTAAGGCCTTACCCTTTACGGATAGGCTCGTGCCCCTCGGTGGGGGTGTATATGACGATTTTTATTTTAACTGTCCAGTAATATACCTATACCTCCATCTTTAACCTGTTGCAGTTTAAAGCTAGAATCAGTCTCCACTATTCTGCGTCTAATACCAACACTTGCCAAGACGCAGTATTCCAAAACGCGTCTGCTTCAGCGGCCAACAAGAGCTTACCAATATAGCCCTTAGATCAGCAAGTTGATGAGGTAGTGGGCAACTGACGTGGTTCTCAGTGGCTCTTGAGCAGACAAGTTCGTCGAGACTGCATTTTAGAAAGCGTTGGTAAGCCAGGTGGAAGACATTTTGAGAAATGTTGCTGGTAAAGGAAAGCGGTCGTCCGGCATTCATTGTACAATATGGCGAAGACCTAACTCTAAGAAATGATCATTTTTCTATCGTTTTTGGTTAAAGGCTAGTTTTAAGTTTGTATTATATATCACCATCCTAAGGTTGCCTGGCAGCAATTGAATTATGTGCAATAAGGCCGCCTTTTACTTGTACTTTCTTTTTCATTTTTTAATCCTTTTATGGTTTTTGGTGGTCCTTTTAAGGTTTTCATCCTTTTATGGTTTTTTTGGTTACACGTACGTAAGGTTGTAGATTCAGAAAATTAAGAAAATCTAGTGAAATTGCTGAGTATTTACTTACTGGTAACTTAGGGATTCTTTTATTTATCTTCTACTTTCCAAAGCAGCTACTTGCTTGTTCTACCTTATGTGGTTTTATTTTAAGCGATTCTTGAGTTATCTAACCTAAAATAAAATTCATTGACATACTAAAATTGACATAAAACGTATCCACACACTACCTTTTTCTTTAAGTTGTTAAATACCACTCAAAGTGTTCATTTGGAATTTTTATATTTATTTGTGTTCTTTTTTTATCTGCTTGCGCATAGGTTACTGAATGAATAAACAAACTTAGTTGACATAATATACATTTAACGATTTCATCCAAATAAACTTTAATAAGAAATAAGAATAGCTTCGTTTATTCCCACACGGTGTTCTTAGCATTTAAGCTACGAAACAGTTAAATAAATTTAATGAAAAAAATCTAAGTACAGAATTATACTAAGATATAATCAGCTCACCTGCTAAATAAATGGAAAAGGTTATTTCATACATATATTATCTTAAGTAAGTGAGCTCTTTATCAACCGCTTACTGTATGAATGTTAAAGGATACTTAACAAACTTATTTAAAAAAATTAATTCAGTAAAATGAGATCTACTTAAGTTTAAAAGCATTTTATGTTTCTAACTTGGATCATATAAATTCAAAGGTTTCTTACCAAGACTTTCACTCGATGATCGTAAAACCATGTCACATGCCTTTGTGGATTCAATAAATATCAAAATAAATTCAATAAAATTAATGCCCATGAGCATAGGGCGTCGGTGGCTCAATGGTGTGGACTGTTGCCCTCCTACCGGGAGGGCTGAGGTTCAAATTCCGCCACGTACCAATGTGTTTTCGAATTTCCAAAATTATATGTACGTTATCCGACGCGCTTACGAAGGAAAACGTGAGGAAACCTTTATGCACGCCTGCGAAGAGATTCAAAGTCGAAAATTCGAAAACACATTGGTACGTGGCGGGATTTGAACCTCAGCCCTCCCGTTAGGAGGGCGACAGTCCACATACCAAACAAAAAAGTATAACAATTTATAATTATCTGCTCCATTTAAATAAGATTCAGTAGGATTTCCTAGCATAAGGCATTTTTAATTACCCCAAACACACTCAATCAATAGTAAAACGCGCCAACAGAAAACAACCAATTACGTGTAAGCGTTTAAAACATGGCCGAATCAAAATTTGAATAAAGAACGACACGAACGCAGTAAAGCCGGCGGAACAAAGTGAATACTAGAGTCGAGCTTTTGCGAAAACGTATCGAATTGACACAGAACTTTTTAATTATTCACTGGCTATGCTCCACTTGGCACCTGATCCTTACTGCCTGCGAATCAAATATGTGTAAGAGATTTTGGATGTGTTTATATATTGAATGTTGTTTTTCTGGATGGTTAAGTAAAAGAGTTCATATTTTTTCAATACTATTGGCTTTCGAGCTCCAAACTAAGTGATTATCTATGGCTACTAAACATTGTATGAATATACCTAAATTCTAACTTTAATAGATTTATATGTACTGTACACTGATAAATATTCACGGTCATTAATATAGCAACGAGGCAATTAATTAGCACAATTTCAATGTACAAAAAATGAATGAATTAAAATTTGGACCAAACTACCTTCGCCATTTACGTAGTCAAGAGGACAAAACTATACAAAATTTATGTGTCAGTAAATCACAAGACCATTTTAACTTGACCTCTTCCAAATTGGAAACAGTCGTGTCATGGAGCTCTAGACAAGCTGGATAAAACAAGCAATCTCTGATATCATTTGTCAAAAGCTTAATAATGAATTCTCTCATTTCTTATTTTGTTTTTCATTAGTTGTAACAGCACATGTTGCAGTTAAGTTTGCTTGATATTTTGTGAGATGGGCACAAAAGATGGCGTCTTATGAACCTACAGACGTCTTCTTTAATTTCTGTTACAATCAACAAGTAGTTCGGAGCTATGCGATTTTTCTTGTGAGGTTATCTCAAAGAACTTTCTCTGAGAATCTGTGGTCTTCTTTTTTGACCATAGATCATATATTTTTACCCAAGTTTGGTTAGACCTCTCCAAGCCAAGGCTCAGAGGTACCTCGTACCTCGATTACTAAGAGAAAGTAAAAAAAAATATTCAAACCTTTTCTCGTACGAGCATATTATTTTATGTATTCGATTACCATAAGCCAATATAAAGTCCCACTGTAGGACACAGGCCTTGCCGCACGGTATAGCTATAAAAGATAAATAAATCGACGACCCATTTGGTGTTGCGGTTGAGAGGTCGGCCGCAACACCAAGGGTTCCGGGTTCGATTCCCGGGCAGTACAAACATTTGTGTGCATGAACATGTCTTTTGTAATGGTCTGGGTGTTTTCTATGTATAATATGTATGTATTTACAAAAAAAAAATGTATAAATGTATGTTTATCTGTTGTTTAGTACCATAATACAGGCTTAACGCTTAACTTGGGGCTAGATGGCGCTGTGTGAATGTCAGTGGAAGAAAAAAAAAAAAAGTTGCAATAAAATTAGAAAGGTTGAGCCTCTTGCTGTTGGCTTCTAAGCGCCTCAGTACCAATTTCTTCCCTTTGACCAGCTGGACGAGCAGATTGAATCGTCAACAGCCCTGCTATCTCCGAAATACATAACCTTTGATGGCTCTGAGCCTTGGCTTGGAGAGGTCTAACCAAACTTGGGTAAAAATATATAATCTATGGTCAAAAAAGAAGACCACGTTATTGGACTTATCTTTTTTATTTAAAATTCTTAACCAAAAAATAGATAGTCCGCCGTTATTACAATTATTAAAATTTCGTGTTCCTGCTCGCTGTTAGGTCACCAATAATATCCATGTGTCCACCCCATCGCAAAACAACCCTCGGTGCAAACTCGCCCGTTGCACGGCTGTGTAAGTTGCTTATTCATTACAGCAATATAATCCATGTTCACACAGACTCATTTGCCAGGCTTAAATCACTACTGTTAAGAAGGTGCTCGACTAATTGTTTTTTTACTCAATTTTTATAATAATTCGTTACTTTGATTTTAATTTTATAGCTGTAAGTATAAGTCACGTTTTCAAGTCAAGAGCTACCTATCATAGCTTGATGCACTCTGTCTTTGTCTTTCATTATAATGTTTTTTGTATCTGTTGGTAGATCTAATAAATACATAAAAAAATATTTATAAAGTAATATATTTGTCCACTATGATGAGAACATTAATAAAAATGTGAATTTTACTAGTGGTAGACTAGGTACTGAGTCGTCTATGTAGGTACCACCACAGTGCCAGATATCGGCCCGTAAAATAGGAGAGCTATGCACTTTTGTTTTTCGGGATGAGGGCACTGCAGCAAGTGGAATTACCGTGTATAAAAGACCAAACATTTGTTGTCTCGGTTGACGGGCGCAGTGCGGCATTGATGGAGGATAATAAATAAAATAAATAAATAAATACGCCATCTAGCCGCAAGTTAAGCGTGAAATTTATATTATGGGTACTAAACAACGGATAAACACACTTATATACATTTTTTTTAAATACATATATTATACATAGAAAACACCCAGACCATTGCAAACAGACATGTTCATGCACACAAATGTTTATACTGCCCGGGAATCGAACCCGAAACCCTAGGTGTTGCAGCCGACGTCTCAACCGCTACACGAAATGGGTCGTCAATAATGACTGTGTATCAGTTTTTGGTCCCTTCAATGGCGCTCTGTCATGGTCAGGGGTATCACTTCCCATCGGGTGAGCGTCCTGGCCGTACTGTACACTTGACAACATAAAAAAAACTCCCTCGTCCAGGAATAAGGTATCAGCCAACAAATCTATCAAATACATAAAAGTAACCCCAAACATCCTTATTGCTATCTTGCTTACTCGCACTGATCGCTGTGAGATACCAGATTTGTTAGGCAGCCCATAATTCACGAAGGAATTGGGTCAACAGTATTTATTAAGGCACAAAAACAATAGGTATGTTCTGTGAATGTGTACATTGAATCTTAAGTCACCTGCAGAAAAGAAACATAACAGCGGTGATTTCAGCGCAGAAACCTAGAGATAAGATGATCTTTCTTTATTGCACATAAGATAAAAAACAAATATCACACAATTAACAACAAAAGACAAGTACAAAGTAGGCGGCCTTATGTAACAATTTCTGCCAGGCAACCTTTGGGTGGAAGAAAAATATTTATAGGTAAGCGGGCTAATGCAAAACTTAATATAAACGCATAGTTATAAAACAATGGTACATAAACTAAGTACACGTTACTACTTAAATAATTATACAATAATTTAATAAATTTAAACAAAAATAATTATAAATAAAATTAAACTAGTAAATTGAAGAGATTCGAAGGTTGTGTGAAGAGATTCGAAGATTGTGTGTGAAGTCGTCCAAACCGCACTGGGCCCTACTGACTAAGGCCTAATCACCCTATACGGGTAGGCTCGTGCCCCTCGGTGAGGACGTTTAATAAGCTGATGATGTGTAAATAATAAATCGTATACATAAACCAATGGAAGTAAATATAACTAGCACGTTTTTATACAAGCAAATTGTACCTTCAATCAGCCAATGCTAAGCTAGAAATAGATTGATAGATAAAATTAATATATTCAAATAGGTTAATATCAGCTATAGCAATTCATTTCTTGAATCTCCAAATGTCTAGAAAAAGATATTTTCAAGGACCAAATAGCCAGTTCATGAAAAGCCATCTGATCACGAAATGCCTGAACATTTTACGTGCCTCAACTTCCAAATACCCAATTTAAAGATTTGTCTGCCTTCATTCCTTAATTTAAAAAGAATTGCGAAATCTGGCGTATTGCCTCATTTATTATTTAGAGACGACCCATGTGGTACTATGGTCGATACCCGACCATTGAATAAATAAATATCCACTGACATTCACACAGCGCCATCTAGCCCCCAGTTAAGCGTGAAGCCTGTATTATGGATACTAACAAGTTAAGCGTGAAGCTTGTTTTAAGGATAATAAACAACTGATAGACTTACTTTTGTATATTTTTGTAAATACATGCATAATGTTATACATAGAAACCACCCATGCACAAAAATGATTGTACTACCCGGGGATCGTACCCGGAACGCTTGGTGTAGCAGCCGACGTCTCAACTATTACACCTAATGGTTCGTCAAACATTGATGTACATGAACGTGTATGTTTATATCGGTCTGGGTGTTTCTATGTATAATGTTTATTAAAATGTATGTATTTACAAAAAAAAAATACGTATGTTATCAGTTGTTTAGTATCCTAACTAACAAGCTTAATATGGAGCTAGATGGCGCTGTGTGAATGTCAGTAGACATTTATTTTATTGTATACTACAAGCTTCATGATAACTTGTGGTGAGATGGCGCTATGTGAATCTCAGTGGATATTTATTAATTAATTTATCCGTTTCACTGGTGTTACTCCAAAGATGATAGTGAATAATTCACATATGTTGATCCATGTGGAACCGCATGAGGCAGCAGTATCCTTAGTCGTAAACAAGCTTGGCCTGCAAAGTGCTAAATCGCCACACGAGATGGGATCTCGGATACTGTACGTGCGCTTCAGCTTGTGTAGTTTAAGGGACGGAAGTTTTTTTGGGCTGTCTTGTGTTTTTTTAATATACAATTATCGTACATATAATCAGTGATAGAGTTTACATTGTGTGACTAAGTAATTTTATATTAAAATATTGCGATTAATAATCATTTTATAACAAGAAGTATTTTTGGAAATACTATCACTATGCTCACTCTCCAAGCATTTTTTCAGCTTGCCACCGTTAAAACAACAAACGTTTATCTATAGTAATAATATTAGTAATTGATGATAAATAACTTTATGTCTTTATTAATGAACTGTCACTATTTAATTTGCTTATCTTATTAATAACAATGCTGGATATATTCACAGTATTTTCTGAAACTTTCGCGACTCGCATATAATGAATACCTGCGTTGAATTAAAAATTAAATCCGATATCATTGAATGCATTTTGTCAGAACCATTGTTTACCATTTACATACCTAAAAAATAAACAAGTCCATTTCAAAAGATAAGTC
Source organism: Leucinodes orbonalis (assembly GCA_019425675.1). Lineage (NCBI taxonomy): Eukaryota > Metazoa > Arthropoda > Insecta > Lepidoptera > Crambidae > Leucinodes > Leucinodes orbonalis. The sequence continues at coordinate 84,438 of PQWD01014368.1, forward strand.
CATTTCAATACCTGCAATTTTAGTCTCATAACAAACGACCTCCAGAGACCAAGGCAATGGCCCAAAATGAATTCATATCCGATTGCGGGGACATAACTCATTGCGGTTGACGGAATCCTATAGAACGCTCGCCGCTATTGGAAATTGTCTTCAATGTGCGCGGTGTTGTTCAGACCGAGCATTTGCAATTTGACCACTTGTATAGTGGGATCTGTTCGAAGAGAAATTTCAGCCGTCTGCTTTAAAGTATAGGAAAGTTATATGGCTTGATACAAGCTACCTCATTCTATTATATGACTTGTGAGAAGTCATTGGTGTAGACTGGAAGAGAGTACCAGAGGCTGGGAATTTAATATTAGGCGTAGAATGGGCAAAATAAAGATTGTCCAGCAGTGAAAAATTGAAGAGGTAGATAAATGGTAAATGTGTAGTCACTATGAAGCAAACTTTAAATTTCAACATATAAAATAAATGCTAACCGAGCGTGTTTTAATAACTAAATAAACAGGTCAATCAGCAATGGACAATATTATTAAGTTTCCAAAAAAAAACCTTGACACACTACTTTTTTCAAAATCAAAATCATTTAACAAGGTGAACAAAAACACAAAATCCGTAAGCAGGAAATTTTGATACGCTGTCTCTTCGACTAGACATTAACGCGCGACCATTGGATGAGAACGCAAACGAGGCCAGTCTAATAACAAGCAGCTTCGCAAGAAAATGGTGTGTTATTTTATTTGCTGTATTTAAACGGAAACTTAACTTTGGACTTTAATAAAATACACCTGAGAATCTAAAAACAACTTTCTTCTAGAACACTCTAATTGTGTATGGCAATATTATCAGCTCAGGGCGTTATCACCATCTCTTAAAACAGTTTTACTATTATGATACGTCAGCATTTTTGTACCAGAAAAGGCGAAGTAATATTATTGTAATACTGCCCCCTGGTCTAGTACGACCTGGCAGATTTTTTTTATCTTCTATAGTCAGACATTGAACTGCCATCTCAACTGATGGTAAGTGATGATGCGGCCGAGGGTATTTAAGGCTGAGAGCCATCTGTGCCCGCCAATTGAAGTGAAGCTGTAAAGGCCATCTGCGGCCAACAGCAGTAGTCAGTTCGAAAAAGAAAAAGCCGAGGATGGATCATGTCTACCTAGAAACAGCTTTTTCATTCTTACCTTGAAGAAGACCAGGCTAGACATAGGCCATTTTTTATTTAAAGTGGGTTTTTGTTTAGTCGTCTCGCGTACTGACAAGCGACGATGATGTCGGTGGTGGAACACGTTAACCCAGAAATAATATTATGACATTGACCTTGAAGGCACCAAGGATGTATGTTTTATAAAACAGGGCCCTTTGCTTCCTTACAGTACGCACTAGAAAAGACTCGGCTAATCGTTAATTGTGGATTATGAAAATTTAGCACATGGGGGTGGTTCCACCCCTTTCTGCATAATGTGGATACATATTTGCTCATCTTATGTTAGAAATAGAACGACTTCCATAATTTAACATCAAATTTTGAAAATAGAACACGAAGCTTTCTATTTCAAATTGGCGGACGTGTAAACCATACATTTTCTAACAGTGATATCGGATAAGGCCCTAAGTCCAGCAGATAACTGCCAATTAAAAGTTACTGACGAATGCGCCTTTACGTACTTCCATCCTCAGAACATGTTTATCTTATTTCCATTAATGGAACGAACTACAATATTTTAAATCAAATTTCAAAAATGGAAACATTCTATTTCAAAATGGCGCACGTCCCCTGGCCTGGCGGCCGTTACCTGAGTGTTGCCCGAATGAAAAATGTCGCGCCCCGCCGCACACTCGATCTGTAAACACGGCTCTCTGCGGCCGACGGTATTTCACAGTGCCCGCCTATAAAACAGAGGTTGGATTTCACGCGGAAATTCTCATAGGATATTCAGCTCAGCAACGCTACAGCGGGAAAATATAGAGATGAATTTGCGCCGGCTAAGTTCTGAAGCATGCGGCATTTTGGAGTCGATTCGGCGCTATGAAAGTTTGAGATATGCGAGTTAAAAGACTATTAACTTCGCATGCGTTAAATCAGAGTTAAAGTGGTATGAATATGCGTAACTTAAGTTTCGTATGAGACAATAAATTTCATTTTGGGTATTCATGTGGGAATTAGTGGAGTTTCATTCAAGTTCTTATACTAAAGTCGAGCTAAATTAAGCTTTGCTTAAAAACCGTCGCTTTTCGAAGAATTTGTCAACATACATATTTATAAATCAATAAATACAATGCTCATTATATTATTATATTGTACACAGTTCTACATGACCTCAATTTAACCAAGAAATTGTAAATACCTAGGCATGTTGTTACTGCACGGAGATCAAACCCGAAAGCTCTGATGTATTTGTTGACTACTTATTTAGTACTCAGCATACACTACTATCTATACTAGAAGACTAATAAAAACAAGAAATTCGTTGAAAATTGCATCGACTCTCCACAACGTTCTCGAAATCCTTTTAATATCTTGTGGGTAGTAACCTAACGTTATTTCTCTATCTCTTTACAAATAAAGTCGAAACACAAATTCAGCATAGGTTTTTACACCCGATATATCCCGCTTGCGCGATTTCCTCATTTATTTAATGTCAGAAAGTGAACGGAACGGTGAGTTTGCTCATCTGGTGATACGCTTGACTATGACAGATAAAGTGTTGTCGGATACGACTCAGTATCGAATCTCTCTTCAACCTATCGCAGTCTACAGTTGAAGATAGGTTTACCCATTTTGCGCCAGATTCCCGGTCCTCCGCTTCTCTCATCCAGCCTCCACCAGCGACCTTCCGCAAGTAGTCGGTCCATCGGGCCGGAGGGTGTTCTACGCAACGCTTGCCAAGACACGGTCTTCACTCCAGAACTCGTCTGCTCCAATTATTCCTTTTTATTCTGTTTATTAAAGATTTCTGACATGACAAATTAATTAACTGTTTTATATTGTCCATTTTAATTCTGTACTATATTAATGTGAAATTCTGTATAATATTTAAGGTGATTTTTTATTGATTGTAATTTGTTATTTTAAAAAACTTGTTACTTCAAACACAATATATTGTTCTGTTTGAATAAATGAAATGAAAACTTCCGCCTTTGATTTAGAATTACAAACATCAAATACTCCTTTCATGGCGTCAGCATTAAAACCCACCCGAAAGTATTAGATTATCACTTTATTCCCGCTGATCGGGAGCCGTCACCTCATGTAAAATAAAAATCCCAGTGAAATATAGATAAGAAATTTATCGGCCATAAAATATACACGCCGCGTCACAAACGATACATTCTTTAACGTCGTTCGCATTAAATACTCAACATTCACGTAACTGCTATAAGCGAGACCCGTTTTACGACTTCGAAATCCATTCTAGAATTGAAGCCTTTAAACGATACTGTATAACGGCTGTTAGAACTTTAAGAATATCGGAGAAAGTGGCATTTGTGGTTGTAATAAGAAATATCTCTGCTTTTTTCTATGCAAAGTTCTTGCTCAATAAATAATATCCACTGACATTCACACAGCGCCATCTAGCCCCAAGTTAAGCGTGAAGCCTATGTTATGGGTACTAAATAACGGATAAATATACATATAAACATTTATTTTTGTAAAAACATACATATTTTACATAGAAAACACCCAGACCATTACGAACAGACATGTTCATGCACACAAAATATTTGTACTGCCCGGTGATCGAACCCGGAACCCTTGGTGTTGCAGTCGACCTCTCAACCGCAACACCAAATGGGTTGTCAATCAATAGTACTTTTTTCCTTTGCAATATTGCAATCTTAAACAAGTGCGAACTTCAGGTGGAATGTTTTTAATGAAATAAGTATAACTTTATTAATTTCGAACTTAAGTCACACTTAAGCTAACCATTTTCATGATGATAACTGGTTAATATTACCTATATGGTAAATCGGTGACTCATTAGCGTGGACTGTTGCCTTCCAATCTGGAGGTTACTGGTTCAAGTTCCACCACGCATCAATATCTTTTCGTATTTTCGAAATTATATGTACGTTTATCCGATGCTCTTACGGTAAAGGAAAACATCGTGAGGAAACCTGCGCACTCCTACGAAGAGATTCAAAGGTTGTGCGTGAAGTCGGGCACAATCCGCACTGGGCCCGCGTAGACGACTAAGGCCTATACACCCGCCACGGGTAGGCTCGTGCCCCTCGGTGGGGACGTATATGAGCGGATGATGATATGATATAATAGTTATCACTTAGTGTTCACACTACTAGACTACAGAGGCTGTTATAAGAAAAACAGTTCTATATAAATATATCGTAACAGGAAAACGGTGTGTCACTTACAATTGAGGGATATAATCTTTTTCATATAAATAGAATTGGAGTGTTTGTTTGTAATATTGAAATAACATTTTTTTTCTTCATGCATGTGAATAAATGGTACATTTAGTATAATTCTTTTTTTCTGTCTGTCTGTTTGTTCCGGGTAATCTGTGAAACGACTGGATGGATTTGGACGGGCTCTTTTTTGGCACGAATCTGATTTAATAACGATTAACATAGGCTACTTTTTAGAAGATTCTTTTTAGTTTAGATATATAAAGCAATGTGTTATCACGCGTGAGCTGCGTGCTTTTAGTTTAGATATATAAAGCAATGTGTTATCACGCGTGAGCTGCGTGCTTTTAGTTTAGATATATAAAGCAATGTGTTATCACGCGTGAGCTGCGTGCTTTTAGTTTAGATATATAAAGCAATGTGTTATCACGCGTGAGCTGCGTGCTTTTAGTTTAGATATATAAAGCAATGTGTTATCACGCGTGAGTTGTGCGCTTTTAGGTTATTTTTTATTGCAGAAGAATATAATCTTATAACGCGAGTAATACCGCAGGCAACAACTAGTAAGAGAATGTAATGATTCAAAACATTTTCATGCCTGTTACAAATGTTTATCCCGTCAGTGATCGGGACTCGTCGTTAAGTCGTGTTTGTGTTTATATACATTTTGGATTTACGTTAACCTAATACCATTTTGTGTCAAAATGATATGCTTAATGTGAGTATAAATGTTTTGTTGTTTCCATGGGAAACATATAAAAGGTTATTTTTTCAAGTTGAAATATTTACATTATTTTGGATGAGTTGTTCTTGTGTTTGCGAAAGAATGGATTAGATAATTATAAATAACTAATTTTACATTTTCACTTGATAATAATATGTTACTGACAGTGAGTATTCAGTAGGATGTTGCTGTGTTTTTATTTTAATAAATTACTTGTTGGCAAACTATGAACTAATATTATTACGTCAAAGTTAGCAACAACATTTTTTTTTGACGTATCAAATATGCAACCAGAGTCACAATCAATAGGCTTCTGTCTATTGACAAGCTAATCCATAATTAATTTAACAAATAGTGTAGTTGAAGAGCCTACCGTACCTGTATATTTAGGCCCAAATAATAACTTGCATACCTTATTTAATTGTTTTTGCATAGCTCAACTCACTCCTTTCACGAGTTCAAAGTTATGCAAGGTATTTGAGTTACTTAGCTTACGCTAGCACAACATTTAAGGATAGGTGCTTGCTTAGGGTTCCGAATTTGAACGATCATTAGAATTTCAATCGTAATAATTTCATTTAAAGACCCTTTTGTAAAAAAATATAGATGTAAATTGTATTATCAAAGACAAAATATAAAATTACGGTACGATAATCAAATATGAATGAATACATAAATAACTATTTATCATCATCAGCTCATTAAACGTCCCCACCGAGGGGCACGAGCCTACCCGTATAGGGTGATTAGGCCTTCGTCCACGCGAGCCCAGTGCGGATTGGACGACTTCACACACAACCTTCGAATCTCTTCGCAGGCGTGCATGAAAGTTTCCCCACGATGTTTTCCTTCAACGTAAGAGCCTCGGATAACGTACATATATTTTCGAAAATTCAAAAACACACCGGTACGTGTCAGGATTTGAACCTCAGCCCTACCGATAGGCAGGCGACAGTCCACACCATTAAGCCACCGACGCTCAAAAAAACTATTATTTATATTAATAATTTGATATGGGTTAGAAAATGGTGTACAATATGTATTTATTTATTCATCGTACACGTATATCTGTGAGTTCACCCTTTGAAAAAATCGAGACACAATGCAAAACATTCATTTGGTCAACACATACTGAAGGATTACATAGGGTGACCTCAGTTTATTATATTCAAACAATAAGAATTTCAAATATTACCATAATAATAGTTTTGATATGTTTTCCGCCCTATAGGCTATCAGTTCTTAGCACTATGTATCCTGCCCCAGCATTTAAACTTTTGTTTGACGTTTAGTTTCCCATTTCGATTTTTTACAGGCTACATTTCGGTGATTGTGCGATGGAATTACACGAGTTAATTCCACCAGCCCTTTTTCACCATCGGAATACAAGACGGAGGCGAGCGTTCCATCCTTACGTGGTAGACATTCCACATATCCGCACAGCCCACTATGGTGTCTCGTTCTTAATGCGCACCGCAAAAGAATGAAACTCTTTGCCTGCTTATGTGTTGTCCGATCATTTCAACCTGACCGTCTTCAAGGCAAGAGTGAATAGGCTGTTTCTAGGCAGGCATGGTCTATCCTCGGCCGCATCAGCACTTACCACCAGGTGTGGTCCAGATGGCGGTCAAATGTCTGCCTATAGAAGATTTAAAAAAAACGTATGGTATCATTCGAAACTTATCACGTAAAATCTCTATTGCACGTTGCAAAACATCCAAGCTCTTATATTACTTGAACCAATTCCGAAACATTAACTGATTACCAACCCATCCGGCGTATATTATTATGAAATCCTATTGTCATAGAATTGGTTCATGAAATAATCACGCCTGTCAATTCATACGCGTATTAATATAATGGAGTTAATTAATCAGTAATTAGTAGGTTACGTATTGGTGATACATTAATTGTAATAATAGCAATTTTGTGTATTGATATAGTGTTTGGTCTGAAGTATAACTTTTGTGAATAGAATTTCTCAAGAGATTGACTACTTTTTTATGGAACAGGAGGCACACGAGCTCATGGTAAGTGACACGGCTCATGTTTATCATGACAAAAGTTTCCAGAAATGCGTTGACCTTTCAAAAGAGAGTACGAACTTTTTTTAAAAACTAGGAGGTATCGCTGCGAAAATCTTTTTAGTTAAAACGTATGACAAAACTGTGGTATTCCACAGTTTTCCACGTTGCAGAAAATGTCATCGGAATCGAACTGAAGTGGACTTCCAATCATCTTTGTCATGAAGTATTTGCGTTTGACTGTTCACTGTGAAGTGTGTGCGCTTGACCGTTTGCGATAAAATTAATGTATTTTTACAGTCAGTAGAAACACTACAAGGTATAAATCGATAAAAAAATATTTGTTATACCGTAATGTTATAAATAATCTACACACGACTAAAGCGTCAATCAATGTTCTCTTAAAGGCAAGTAAATTATTTTTTATCTGGAAACATTATCTTTTTCTCAGAATAGTACACCTCATAATTGAATACAGTCTATTGGGTTTTGCCTCTGCTGTAGCGGCATGCGACCTTTCGTAAATTCGATAACGTGTGTCGTACGTACAATTACAGCGTTCCGACATCTTGAGACCTTATATCTATATAGTTGGATATAACCAAAGATATTCCGAAGAATAACGGCGCTATACTTTCTATAATTAACTCTCAACTATCCGAATTCAATATTTGCACTGCTTTAGCTTTCCTGGGTCTCAATTCCACTAATTTACTTGACATTACGACAGTTCTGAATCAAACTGTAAATTTGTTATTCCGGTACAACTTAAATTTAAATGGTTTAAAATGGTAATAATATAGTAGAAGTGTGTGTGCTGCGTGGGTGCGTGTGCGTTGTGCGTGTGCGTGTGTGTGTGTGTGTGTGTGTGTGTTTGTGTGTGTGTGTGTGTGTGTGTGTGTACGCGTGCAGGTGTGTGTGCGTTACGAATAAGAAGTTAGTAAATCGTTCTTTTACATTCGTTTGATATCTTACTGAAAATATATCATTTATTGAATAAAAGCAATATTTTTATATTGAGACCACTACACTAACGATCCCATTAACTCATTTAAAAATTAACGAATTCGGGTCCTGTATCATCCAATAGTAACACTTAAATTGTAAACCATTCTCGAGACTTTTAGAGTAATAGAGTTCAACGAAAAGGCGAATTACGAACAAATTCAAAGTTGATATCAACCATTTTTGAGGGCTTCAAAAGACTTTGGGTATTGGAACAAATTAAATTGAAACTATTTGATAATTTAGAAGTCTCATTCTATTCGCAACTTAAATGGATATTGAATATTTTATTTGAATAAAAGGATCGCAATGGCTATCATTGAAAGATTTTTGAGACGTTTTAGAACTATATTGACAATATTGGAAAACTTATTGGAACATCAGTCTTTTTGATAGCTGGTTTTACAACGAACTCTTTTCATAAATAAAATAAAAAAATACCATAATAAACTATCATTTGCTCAGCTTCATGTAGCCCTAATCTATTACATATGAATAACATTGGACTGTCTGTTTGTAATATAAATTATAATATACAGTACATACGCAAAAATAACCATTTTAAAAAAGTCTATCCGTTTGTTCCGGGTATTCTCTGACGCGGCTGGACAAATTTGATCGTTACCTGTTTGGCAGGTAACTGATGTAGGTAATACGGCAAAATATAGGTTTCTTCTTTAAATATATCTTTTCTTTTAGGAAAATAAACCAATGTTGTACCACGCGGCGCGTAGCACATGTCGCGCGGGCTGAGAGCCTTAACGTCACAGTCAAAAAGTCGAAATACATTTATTTCAAATTAGGCTTACAAAAAGCACTTATGTGAATATCACCTAGAAATATTATATCAAGAAAACACCCAGACCATTACTAACAAACATGTTGCACAAAATGTTTGAACTGCCCGGGGATCGAACCTGAACCCTTAGTGTAATAGCCGACATATCAACCATTACACCTGAATCATCAATAAAGATAGAATTGGCGCTATGAATTAAAATAGGTTATATATGAGCGTCGGTGGCTCAGTGGTGCGGACTGTCGCCTTCCTACCGGGAGGGCTGAGGTTTGAATCCCGACACGTACCAATGCATTTTCAAATTTTCGAAAATATATGTACGTTATCCGACGCTCTTACGGTGAAGGAAAACATCGTGAAGAAACCTTCATGCACGCTTGCGAAGAGATTCGAAGGTTGTGTGTGAAGTCGTCCAATCCGCACTGGGCCCGCGTGGACCACTAAGGCCTAATCACCCTATACGGGTAGGCTCGTGCCCCTCGGTGGGGACGTTTAATGAGCTGATGATGATAATGATGATATTATTGCTCACCCAATCAATAATTATCATAAAAAATATAACTAATCCATACCACATCTCGTAGTAAAAAGTTGCTCACTTAGCGGAGCTCTTCGAAGGACTTACCTGGAAGGAAAAAGAAATCAATTTGTATAAAGCGAGAGATTTAACTAGAAAATACTTTGAGTAACAAAGAAGCTTTCTAGTGATTAAGGCGGGTTCTGATGTTTTATTTTTTAATTACTACAGCTGGCAAATGGTAAGAGAAAATATTATAGAGGTTTTCGAGGCTTAGCTTTATTTGGTTACGAAAATATTCTTCGTGTTATGCTTGTTATAAATATCCTAGCTTTTGCGCGTGACTTGCCTGCGTGGAATAATTACTATGGGCTAACGCTAAATTTAACTCTGTATTGTATATTCTTCGTTTGAACTCGTTTCGTTTCGTTGACGACCCATTTGGTGTTGCGGTTGAGAGGTCGACTGCAACACCAAGGGTTCCGGGTTCGATCCCCGGGCAGTACAAACATTTGTGTGCATGAACATGTCTGTTTGTAATGGTCTGGGTGTTTTCTATGTATAATATGTATGTTTTACAAAAAAATGTATGTAAGTATGTTTATCCGTTGTTTAGTACCCGTAATACAGGCTTCACGCTTAACTTGGGGCTAGATGGCGCTGTGTTAATGTCAGTGGATATATTTATTTATTTATATAGGTGAGTTAAAACTGCAATAGCTCCTTAGATATCCATATAAATCGATTGATGAGATGCGCTATTTAGTTTTAAATTAAATACTCCTGATGAATAATGTATTAATTTGAATAAGGATTAATATTTTTTTATGAAAACACCTTCGCAAATAATGCATTATTTTAGAACAAATATGGTTGAGCTAACCCTAAATGATAGATATGTAAGTGGACATTAATAAAATCGAATGCCTAAGTATTATATTTTTTCTTTTTTAATTTTTTTAATAAATAAATAGCAGTGAAAAAATTAATATGAATATGCTGTCTGAACTTTATAAAACTTTTAAATAGTAAACAATACTGTCACACATGACTTTTGTGTAACTTTAACCATTAACAAAGCGCACGCAGCGGAAGCTTTCAGTAGGGAAAAATGCTCCGATTTTAAAAGATTGTACCTTGCTGCTCCGCCCCATTTTCCTATCATTATAATATAAAGTCTTTAGCCTCTCTCGATAAATAAGCTATATAACACTGAAAAAAATGGTCCAGTAATTCCTGAGATAAGCACGTTCAAACAAACTCATCATCTTAGTATTAGTTTAGATTACAAACCTTCATACATACACCCCCTAACAACATATAGTCTAACATATACCATGTAATACATTCACAAGAACCGACCGAAGTATGTCTTATCTTACATTTTAAATAAGGGCTCAAAGGGACCGTTACCCGCAAAGGTTCAAAGGGCAAGGAAGGTGTGAACCCTTCCGCGGCATCTGTGTGGTAACTCATACCTAATGTTTTTATAGCTATGACCTTCAGTGTGGTGGCTAGTAATAATTAGATCTCTCTCTTCAACCTATTGCAGTCCACTGCTGGACATAGGTCTTCCCCATTTTGCGCCAGATAGCAATGACAAGGCATGTGCTCTGATGTGGGCCTTTATAGGCTGATGACGATGATGACAGCTTTTTAGGCATTCATTTGACGACGCA
>PQWD01014369.1:0-45391 GCA_019425675.1 Leucinodes orbonalis
GACCCTTTTGAAGTGATACCATTTGCTACAAATCGTTTGCATTGCTTCATTTATTTATCTGTACCTAATGGGTAATATAGTCCATATCGACTCACTTTATGCAATTGATATTACACAACCTTTTAAATTTAGTTTTGTAATTATATTGACTCAGTAAAGTGCAGTTATTATGTCTTATTTATTTATTTTTTAGATTTTTAAGATTGTATTCATAAAATAATTGTTTTACCCTCCGCGATAAGTACGAACATATTTTTCGCATAGATTTGATACTAGTAGAAGGGTTAGACTTGCCATTCGAAAACATAGACAAAGTAAAGTTACCTACCATAATTAGTATTTATAAAATTCTACAATATTGACTAGAATGACCATTACATACATTTGAGTTCGATTACATTCATTTTTCATCAATTTTAAATCAAATATGATGATACTGAATAAAAATGATTCCATTTTTGCATAAAATTTAACTTCGATCATTTATTTTAGGTAGGTATTTAAATAGTATAAATAAATGACAAAGCATGTTAATTGTGTTTACAAATCGTCATGCAAACAAAAACCCGGATGGCATGACAATGACTGCTCTGGATGTCCATTCATGCAAAAAGTGCAATTTGTTTTACGATGTTTACTTTCCAGTGAAACAAAACCGACCACACAGATTGCGCAACCGTTGTAGCGATGAATGAGCAATCACTTTTTTTGGTCTAGAAAAATCTCTGGTTAGAACATGTGAGTCGTATTTACAAAGACTAAACTGATATAGTGCTTGTTCATGAGATCTTCAATGGCGGTTTGTCAATGTGAGATTGTTTTTTTTTATTGAACAGGAGGCAAACGAGCATACAGTTCAACTGATGGTAAGTGACACCGCCGTCCATGAACATTTGCAAAATGGATACTTAATACCCCGAAGCTCTACAAGTGCGTTGCCAAACTTAAAAAATTTCCTTTCTCGCTGGAAAAAGTAAATATTTAGATAAAACTTCAACAGATTTTAAAAGAGACAGATATTTATAAACTAAATCCGAGTACATTATGCATTCGTATTATTTTGCATTCAGCCAGCAACTTTCTATCAATCGTCCGACATATCAAAAGATAAAATTGCGAATTGCTTTATTCTTGAGCATTCAGCTTTATAATGAACCGAATCGCGAACTTTCCTACTCGTTACGAAGTCGGTAATTGGTAACCCGAGCACACGTGGCCCATGCAAGATAATACCATCTTGCATGAGTTAGGGGATTCTATTATTAAGAATTTAAGTGTGCGTACGATTATATTGCTATATACTATTTATTTTTATTTCAAGTCAATTAGCGTATGATAGAGTTTCAATTCTATATTTTTTAATTTCTTACGTATCAAACATATTAAGGGTTGGTTTCAGTAATGTTTTATATATTTTAAGGTTTTAGACGATAAGTCATCATCATCAGCTCATTAAACGTCCCCACACAGGGGCACGAGCCTACCCGTATAGGGTGATTAGGCCATAGTCGACCACGCGGGCCCAGTGCGGATTGGACGACTTCACACGCAACCTTCGGATCTTTCGCAGGCGTGCATGAAGGTTTCCTCATGATGTTTTCCTTCACCGTAAGAGCATCGGATAACGTTCATATATTTTTTATATTTTCGAAAATTCGAAAACACATTGGTACGCCCCTCGGGTAGGAAGGCGACAGTCCACACCATTGAGCCACCGACGCTCTGACGATAAGTATTTTAAATGAATAAAAAATAGTAACAATGATATGATGAATATTTCTTTATTTTAAAAGCTTTTACTTATTTAAAACACATCCATCACCTGTAATGATCGAGAAATGTAATATTGTATGGAAGCAACTGCTTACTTTACATTTGTTAATGAGATAAATCTGATCCATGCACCTTTCCTTACAAGCTTATATCACATGGTCTGTATATAAAGTTATGGCGAAAGAAGGCTATAAAACCGAAATTAATAATTTCTAGCATAATTTGGCATTACTTTTATAAATCTTTTTTTCTTTCAACTTAGGTATCTTAAATGTACAAAAAAAAGTTATATGTCACTTAATATATTACTTGTGTAATGTAAGAAACGTTTATTTTAATATACACAAAAAAATATATAAAAGCTTTACTGGTGAACCTGACTAGAATTAGTTTTCAATGTTTTATTTACAAAATAAAAATAAATAAATAAAGCTCACGCATTGGTCACAGAGGGGTAGGCAGAGATGATGGAACGCCACTTTGCGCGGTCCTGACATACTTCCCTAGCTAAATAAAATAATATGTATTTTATAAATACAGTAGCAACATGAAAGGATTAAGAGATTTATGAGTCTATGAATACAACGTTTAGAACCAAAACCAACAAAAACTACTTGGTGCAGACATGACATTCACTGAAACAGGTTAAGGACCATCAATGAAGAATATAGACGTTATGGCTGTTGTAATTCTATATTGACTTTTTCCTGTGATTTTTCACAAAAATATATCTCACCCGCTTCTGCCTACGGTTTAACCCCATCTTTTTGTGGCAACCAATAACCTTGGATATCGTTAACCCACATCGTCTACGGAATCATTCGCAAATTAGTTTTGTTACCGATTCCCTTTTCTACACGGGCAAGTGTTCTGTTATGCGATAGGATTTTGTTTTAATTGGGTTTCTGTCTTATTGAATGTTGCTCTTATTAATAGACGTATAGATACATATTTTGTGGTTTTGAATATTAATGCTTAAATTTGCCCACTTAATTAATATATACTTTTTTAAATCCTACGGTTTTATTTGGAATATGATGTAAGCTTAAAAAATGTTGTTTAAAATTTCAAGCATGATGTGGTTTTGGACCTTTTTTATGAGTTTTGGAGCTTTGTTAGAATAAGTAGTTTATAAGGACGAGGTATAACATTTAAATTTACTGTACCTCATGTTAGTAACCCAATTAATCAATAAATAAATGCTGTCAAGTGATGACGGAACATTAGAATACAATTGTCACCATCACCACTACACCTCTCCTGCGGGTGAAACGTATCAGGCGGCTTAAGGACAGTACATTTTTGAGAGAATAGATGGCAACGCTTTCCTATTACACCCTATCTCTTGTTGCTACTGCTATTCGCGGAGAGATTATGGCAAAATCCTCGTGGAGATCCTAAGTGTAGCTGTGGCAGGGCTGTTTGAGTTAGGATGTAAAACTTAATGTTATCTAACTCGGATCCGATGACCCGTTCTATGTACTGTGAGAATGCTAAGGCTAGATCATGAAAAAAATTTTTTTTTAATTTTCCCCATGATATTACCAATCAGGATCTTAACCTTAACCAACCATAAAAATAATAGCGTACTCTAAAAAAATCTCAAGTGCGTAATAAAAGGAATATCGCCTCACCGGTTGATACGCATGCATCATTTTTAAATGACACTAATATATTCGTTATTCAGGTTGGTAAATACATAAATGGTACACTTAACTTTGAATTACACGTTTGGACAGTAAACGAGAGCTTGTAAATGAGTCCAGCTGTAGTAAGATGAGTGGACCTTTGATAATACTTATAACAAGCAATTCATTGTGCCAGCGTAAAGGAAGAATTTACATTACATTGCTTGTTGGCAGTATTTCGGAAACAATAACGATGACGGATGAATCGAATGTCAAATCAAATATTATTAATTTCATTTAAAAACACAGAAATACATTACAAACTCACAAATTTTACATAGATATAGTTACACTTTTTTTTGCCTTTTTAATAGTTACTTTTTAACTGCCAGTCTTCTAAACAATAGAAAATCTATTGTTTTGGATATATCCGTCAGCAGCAGTAAAAGGGTCAATGAAGACGATATAAGTACTATAGGAACCTATATCATCGGAGTCATTTTACGAAATGGGTTGGTTGGTGGCAGAACTACTTCATATTGAAAACAATTACTATATTATCTAGTTATCATGAACTGAAATATTGCCTGAAAAGATTGCTTATAACCACAAGGCCGCCATTAAGTTTTTATGTTGTTAATTGGGTTTTGTTTAGAATATGCTACATTATAGCTTCATATATCTATTTAATTCTCCGCATCATTATAAATCGTGACGTCCACCGTTATGGGGCACCTGGTCATAGGTAAGCTGATACTAAATTGTGTACGTAACATGACTAACAGGTGAACTTGTTTTAAAAGCGTAATGGAAAGCCTTTAATAAACGTACACGAACTTCGTTCAGTAATTGTGTTTAAAATTTATAGTCTATGGAAATTGTTAAATGCCAGTATCGAAAATACCAACCGATGAAAAATACATAATGATAAATTTTTAAGAGATTAGAAACTCCTCATTGAATCATACTTACAGTCTTAGTTTGTGCACAGAATTATTATGATAGTACTCCCCTTTATATCAGTGTTTTTCAAACACTAGGAATTATCATTATTATTTCATTATTACATTTGAAAGCTGAAACATGACAAATGCTGAGTGAACTGTGAAGTCTTGGCTTGTTATTTTTATTGTTTGTGTCAAATTTTTTTTTCCTTTAATTAGAAAAAATCAGCCAGCAACATTGATAGCTAGCCGGCGCACGAGTCTTTATATAATACGACATAATTTAATAAAGGCGGCATGGGCCTTTAAAGAGAAGGAATTATGCTCAAAAAAACTTTCAACAACTAAATTACCCGACACAATCATACACAAACAGCCTGTTTTAGGATTCAGTTAGAAAACCGCAAATGCATTATTTCATTAGTAAAAAACAACAAAAAAACAGGCATAAGTACAGCAAAATAATTTATTAAAAATCAAATGTTGACGACGACTAATGTTAATATGTGGTGTTATGGATAAGAATTTGCGCATAGTGCAATAAAAAAAATGGGTTTAAAACACCCATTTTCTTTTATTGCACTTTTTTTTATTAACCCTTAAAAGTCAAGATTCACGTGGTGGGTTACAACCCATGCTCAATCGCCATTTAAGGGTTTTCGTACTTAAAAGTATCCCAGAATACCTGCAAGAGGGCTGCCACCTACATACCTTTGCAGATATCAAAGACTCGCATGGACAACTGTTCCCACAACAATAGATTTTCTATTGTCTTTCCATGATAATGTTCAAGCGAATTAACGTTATTAATATGTTCTAATCGAAACTTACTGTCGTGGCGTCCAGCCTCCTTCGACAAGACATGACTGGCCATTTTGACAGACAGAAAAAATATACTAAGACAATTGACGAGACTAAAGGAATCATTGAGGATAAGGAGACGAGACAACCAAGAGGGGAAAGGAAGGAGTAAGAATCATAGTCCTAGTATTATTATTTCCACCACCTTTTTCCGCCCTTTCACTTACATTTATGCAGAACCCACTTAACTGACACGACTTGCCCTTGCCCAGTCTTATGGTTGACCAGCATGTAATCGGACAATTGGTTTGACCTCGACGCGCGTTCACTGGTTTTTGAAATGATCAGGCTATATTAACCATTTAACAAATTATAACTTGGTCTGTCTGTCCAAAACTGCAATTTCTATTTAAGTTAAGGATTCACTTTGCGTTAGGGATGAAAATTTGAGTATTATTAAATGGGAAAAAATAAGTATTTAAAGGAAAATTACTTTGGTATTAAAACGTCACATCTACAGTTAATGCTTTTTATTCCTATGCCTACCGTGCCTACATACCTACTAGAATTCACTTAACATTTTTTTTTCATTTTCATATCGTAAATAAATAGTAATAGACCACAAGGTTTATACAAATATCTAATAACTTAGGTTCCAAATTGTTAATGTTAAAAAAAGTATTTTTTTTAACTGACTACTAGTGTTGGCCGCAGATTTGGCGAGCGCGGATGGCTCTCAGCCAAAATTTTTGAAAAGCTGGAGACTGAGAGTACTGAGACATCCCATTTAAAGGGCCGGGAACGCATTTCTTTGACCTCTAGTACTGCAAATTAATGTGGCGGTGTTATTTAATATAAGGTGAGCTGTCTACTCATTTGCAAATTGTCACCTCTCTCTCTCTCTTCAACCTATCGCTGGCCACTGTTTGACCAAGGTAGCGGAGGACCGGGATATCAAATTGGGGGACATTTTACGCCAGATATCCCGGTCCTCCGCTTTTCTCATCCAGCCTCCACCAGCGACCATTCGCAAGTCGTCGGTCCATCGGACCGGAGGGCGTCCTAAAGCATATAAAATCAGCTAGTAAAATTACTGAAAGTTGCCGTTAGTTCACATCTTTATATCACAAATGGCCAAACTCTGTCGGATTACTGATGTACTATGTCAGTTTCCAATTACATCCTGTGCTGGCCAATTTTCTTAAAAAAACTGTTATTAACACTATCTCTTGACAGCTGCGGGCAATTATTTTAAAAATATTGCCATGCTGCTTACTATATTAAAATGTCTCGGATACATTTTGAGTGATACACAATGTGTTTCATTTGACACCGACATTGACACCTCGGTAACGATACAAGTCTAGCTGGTAATTGTGACAAGTACTTGAGTGCACAAATTACAAAGGTCACCTGTGTTTATTGCAACTGTGTTGTTGATTAACCACAATTAACCTGTTGACATTTTATTGTTGTGACTTTTACTCGTTATTGCAATCATATCATAGACAAGTTACACATGTAGGTGGAAATCAGGAAGGTAAATTTGAAGGGTCTCCTGTTACAAGTATCTATAATATACTTCAAAGGAGTCCCTGGATTCCCTGGACACTGGCTATTGTAAAACGATATTTGAATGTAAATTAATATTTTTGTTTTTTTTTTAATTGTCTTTGGATTACTTACATAACACTGGGAGGAAAATAAACTAAAAATCAAAAACATAATAATTGCTTGACCTACGAGTAAAGTCCACGGTTTACTTAATTAGACGTAAGTTTTTCAGATACCTATTCATAGATACATCGAATAAATGTATACACGTCTTGTCATATTCAACTAAAATTTACACGTCTTGTCATATTCAACTATAATTTAAGTTGCTTTTACATTAGTAATTCTAATTGAATTCGAAGAATTATTGAAATTAATCAAAACACCAGTAATTATCATTCTAAGTGAAAAACGGCCTTAACAGTTTCTAAGTAGCGAACTCCTACACTATGCTGAACATGAATGCAGTTACTCATAATCGCCAACAAGAACCTTCAATTCGCCCTATTTCTGTGTCGTTTCGACATTTAAGTTCTAAAAGAGACAGTCTATAGGCTAAGCGGTCTAGTGCATATAGGACCGTGCTCGCATGCTTAGGGCAGCCTCATTAGGAAGAGAACTAACTATGTAATTGGCTCGCAATGCGTATGCCACGAGCAATGCGGAGGATTGTATAATTTGCGTGTTGCCTGAACGGTTTCTGCAATTACAGTAATTTGTCCAATTCACGGACCGGCCTCATGTTAAATGGGGTGAATGGGTTTTTGATCTTTCAGACTTTATTGATTGGGTGTCGCGGTAAACGGGTTGTATCGTTTGTCTCAGGGTATTGATATTGTTTTGTCAGTGTTCGACGAAATCACTTTGCGATTTGAACATCTTTGGTTAATATATTTTAAATCTCGTTTGCGAGCGAACGTTGTATGAAATCAGATAGAGGCCGTAAAGTGGATTCAAAACGGAAATTACTAAATTTTCCCGCCACAACAACGGTATCATGACAATGACAGACGATAGTAGGTTTTTCTAATTAGTGTATTACGTATTAAGAAAAACATGTAAGATAAGATACGGTGGGCTAAGCAGTCTCCTCTACTCGAACCCACAGACACCGGATCACGCAGCGATCTAAATTGAACGTTTAGACCACTAGACTACAGGTAGTAGGTACTTTCGTAAAATTGCTGGTGTTTTATAGGCGACAGTTGTCACTTACCACCAAATGGGATGTTTTTGTTGCTTGTTGCCATGCAAGCTTGTTTTTTTTGTCGTACAAAAGTGATTCTGTAGGCCTTTGCCTTAGACGTTAACGTTATAATCATATCATATCAATAGTGGACTGTTACCTAGCCATTCGTGATTTTGCCTAATGGTCCACATTGGCGGTAACAGTAAAGGCAGTCCCGGAGTGGCAGTTTAACTGTCATTGCGAGAGCCGCAGTAAGTGCTCGTTGCAAAACACCCGGCCTGATGACAGTTACACTGGCCGCAGTTTAAGCCTACATTGTTACAGAAACACGTACAGAAACTGTATGTATCTATAGTAATAGATTTGACGACAACAACAGGCCAAAACACTGAAGCGCGTTTTTTCAAGCATCACAATTCATTTTCGTGCTTTAGTGTTTTCAATGTTTTTTTTTAAATACAAATTAAATGTTTGTATTTTTGTATATTTTTTAACGTTCATAAGTGCTTTTTGTAAGCCTTATTCGAATAAATGGATTTTGACTTGAGCGACCCATGTGGTGTAAACGGTTGTGATATTTTTGTGCATGAATATGTCTGTTTGTATTGATCTGGGTGTTTCTATGTATAGTATATATTTACAAAAAATTGTATATAAGTATGAGTATCCGTCGTTTAGAATTATTACAGGGTAATGATTAGTTTGGGGCTAGATGGCGCTGTGTGAATGTCAGTGGATATTTATAATTATGTTAACGAAATCACGATTCACAGGCACAATAGTGATCTGGTCCTTTGGAAAATATGAGAGGGCCGAAGTCAACAACACAGAGGCCCTTTTTCGAATGTTTAATTTTTGTATGATTAAGCGGTAACGTTTATAAATATTGGAATCGAATAAAGTTATACAGTAATTTAGGTATACAAACAACGTAGGCTCTTTTTACATCATTGTCTAAGGCTTTCCTATTAGGCTTTCTTATCAATAGATAAACTAGGTATAATATTTGACAGAAAACCTATAAATAACTTGTCAAACTCTTACGTGTTAAGAAAGACTTTTCATACAAAGTTGAAAGAGAAAAAATGAAATTTGCCTGCAATCGTTTTTTTAAGCAACCTACTAGATTGACGTCGGTAAGACTGTTTCGTATATTTCTTATAGTGATCCAGTTGCACAGATACAAGGCTATAATTATTAGCCGTTTAGTGATCACTTAATAAGCGTCGGACGCAATCATCGTCATTAGCATAACGAAACCACGACCAAATGTTAAGGGTTATACATAAATATAAATTTGTTAGGAAATAATTTTTTTACATTTGTGCCACACTGCTGTATAGGTAGTGAAAAATGAGAAGGTTTACTTTATAAATTTTACCTTTAAAATAATTTACAAACGTTTGAATCTAAGGAGTGACTGGTAAAAAACATGAACCTGATAATTAAAATACCAGTCTTTGTAATAATTTATTTATTTTCATAACCAACATTCAATAAATCAAACATTGTGTTGATATAAGACAACATTACAATTACTTAATTAATAACAAACTATTTATTGGTTTAGATATATTTATATCTGTTATTTGTAGTAATTTTTTGTTAACTATAAAGATAGCCTAGATATATCCAATCATTTGTTGTTAATATGCAATTCTATAAAATATCAACCAAAGACATATTAAATCATGGAATTATTCCTATGAAAAAAAACAATATGACAGAACATTAATTAATATTTTTGTTTATTTATATGAATAAAAATTTTAAAATTTTGCTCATAACTTTCTTCGTGCATGTGCCTTAACTACCCGCTATCTTATTGAGACGTTATTAAAAAACAACTGGCAGTTATCCGAAAAACTAGAATAACATATTATAAGACAGCTAAAATACATTGTGCTGTTCCAATAGGAAATTAGCGACTGCGCTGTGACCTCCTCAATTCGGGTGGTTATTACAAATTTTTAAAACTCCCTGAGGCAAAGAGGCTAACATCAAAATTATCGTTTTTAAACTAGCACCAATCACTTGGTAATGTATTTTAAATATGTTAAGGCGTTGTGAGAGCGGCACCTTTGATCCGACAGGCGACTCTATTGTTCTGGGCTGGTGTCATTTTTGATTCACAGTTGGTCATTAATGGGATTATAGCTCTTGGACCGTGGTATATAGCAATTTTTGAGGTTCTTAGATTTATTGGCTCGAGTTATGATTCATCATAAGTGTTATATTATGAGTAACGGAATTTAACATGCGATTCAGAGTTTGGGTTCTTACTGTCGATAAGGAAATTCGGATTAGGAACAAGGAATTATTTATCTTAGGATTTTAGATGAATATGTTTTAAGATTTAATAAAACACACAGTGGTGGATTAAAACTAGCAGCATTCGGGACTGGTATATGTTTTCGAATTTTCGAAATTATTTGTACGTTATCCGACGCTCTTACGGTGAAGGAAAACATCGTAAGGAAACCTGCGCGCACGCCTGCGAAGAGATTCAAAGGTTGTGCGTTGAAGTCGTTCAATCCGCACCCGCGTGAACGACTAAGGCTTAAACACCTTTACGGGTAGGCTCGTGCCCCTCGGTGAGGACGTTTAATGAGCTGATGATGATGACAAATGAAAAGTTTTCAGGAATTGGAACCACTCGTTGAATAAATTTTGAAATTTAATTATTCATTCATTTCATTTGCGACGCCTTTGCAAAGCATCGCAATGGCTTATGCTGAGACGGAACCATTTGACCTTTTTCTTTTTTTATGTTTCTGTTTTTGATGTTTAAATACGTAATAAGTTTTTTTCTCCGTAATTGAATTTTTAATTTGTCAAAGGTCAATAAATGGTTTTCTTTCTTTCTTTCATTTTATTTCATTTCATTTCAAAAAATTATAATTTTGGTACTTGTAGTATATACCTAAATCAGTGATAGATGGGGCGGCATTTTCTTAAGTTCCCAAGAGCGACAACAAGTTTTAATTCGACCCTGAATACACAATTTTTTTTTGTCCACAGATAGCCTTTACAGCTTCATCGAGTTTTGGAGAATTAGCGAGTGCAGATGGCTCTCAGCCTTAAAATTTATACAACGAGCCTAAAGGCGTCTTAGGCGTCGCGAATAGGAACTGAAGCGAAGGGGCTGTTGTTTCTTGTTTTTGACCTCTCCACTGCTGTACAAGGGTCATCAGGGACTGCCATAGGAAGCCGTAAATAAAAACTTATTTGATAAAATATAAAGCCAATTTGTACCTGAATATGCAACAGCATAAATTGATATGTTACCATTGATTAGAGCCAACAATTATGCAAATTTCATCCGTAAAGTGTCTTAGATTGCAACCATATTATGCATAAACAATATTCCGTTATAAACATATGTGATAAGATCAGAAGACAACTAAAGTTGGCTACAACGCACGCAGGATCGGCAAGTTGAAGTGGCAGTGGGGCGGTCACGTATGTTATAGAACCAATGGCCATTGGAGCAGACGAGTTCTGGAGTGGAGACCGCGTCTTGGCAAGCGGTAGGACGCCCTTCTGCCCGATGGACCCACGACTTGCGAAAGGTCGCTGGTGGAGGCTGGATGAGAAGGGCGGAGGACCGGGATATCTTGCGCAAAATGGGGAAGACCCATGACCATCAGTGGACTGCAATAGGTTGAAGAGGGATAGATAAGTAATTATACCTATATTTGCGTAAACGGGCCTTGGAGGCGCGAGGCCCATTGGACTGCGGGGCCCTAGGCACTGGCCCGCGTCGCCCACGCCTAACCCCACCCAATGGGATTCAATGTATGAAGTAATGAAATGTTTACCAAACGCAACTTTTTGATAGGTACAATTTGAGGTTTACCAAATGAGAAGTTTACCACATGGGAAGTAGCTTTCATGACTATCAAATACTTATCATATTGTGCTGGAAAAAGGCATTCTCAATGACTGTCATCAGTGATGGATTCAGGACTAACTAACAATGATTATCGCCAGTGCCTATTCTAGTTTGAATTGGTAGAGACTTAAAGACTTATTCATGATCGGCAGACGCGTCACGCGTCACGATACATTCGCATTGACCGAAAAAAGATACCTTTAATTTAGGCAATCTAGGTAAACCTTGATTTAATGCCATATTTTAAAATAGGCTCACATATTAAAAGCTTACATCCTCAAAAGATTGTCGCCAAGATTCGCAGATTCAAAACGCAAAAGCGTTATTTAACGCAAATCATATTTAATCCAATGCGAGCCACTTCTAAATAGTTTATTAGGTAGCATCGTGGCTTCCCATAAAATAGCCTTATTAAAATAAAACTTAATGAGTTTCGGCGTGGCTTTGCTGGTTATAGGGTCACATGCTGGATGAAATTTTAACTGTCACTTTAAAAAAAACTAGTATTTTTTTGAAATTGTAATTCTTCTTTAGATTTTATTTCGGACCTGATTTTTTTTGTAAAAAGTTAGTTGATAATTAAAGTTGATTNAACTTTTTGATAGGTACAATTTGAGGTTTACCAAATGAGAAGTTTACCACATGGGAAGTAGCTTTCATGACTATCAAATACTTATCATATTGTGCTGGAAAAAGGCGTACTCAATGACTGTCATCAGTGATGGATTCAGGACTAACTAACAATGATTATCGCCAGTGCCTATTCTAGTTTGAATTTGCAAATTGGTAGGGACTTTAAGACTTATTCATTGATCGGCAGACGCGTCACGCGTCACGATACATTTGCATTGACCGAAAATTGATTTAATGCCATATTTTAAAAATAGGCTCACATATTAAAAGCTTACATCTTCAAATTGTCGCCAAGATTAGCAGATTCAAAACGCAAAAGCGTTATTTTAACGCAAATCATATTTAATCCAATACGGAGCCACTTCTAAATAGTTTATTATGTAGCATCGTGGCTTTCCATAAAATAGCCTTATTAAAATAAAACTTAATGAGTTTCGGCGTGGCTTTGCTGGTTATAGGGTTGTCACATGCTGGATGAAATTTTAACTGTCACTTTAAAAAAAAACTAGTATTTTTTTGAAATTGTAATTCTTCTTTAATGATTTTATTTCGGACCTGATTTTTTTTGTAAAAAGTTAGTTGATAATTAAAGTTGATTAAAATTCAGATTAATCAAAGAACTCCAGAGCGAGACGAAGGCATTTCTGGCTGTTACTTTTTAATGCCGTAATTCTTGGGTAACCCTTAACAAAAATACAGCAGCACACAAGCAAGCTAATAAAACGAAATATATGCAAAGCCTGATTTTTTACACCCAGCTTTAATCCTCATGAAGCTAATAGAATGTATTTACGGTAATTAAAAAGCGTCCAAAGCAAAGAGAACGAGTTTTGCGAAGTTTTAATGGCATGGAAAATGTTAGTTTTGCTTAAATCTGGTCCAACATTTAGGCTCTACATTTTCTACAAGTAAAATGTTATTAACAAATTTAACACCGTTTTTCAAGAATAATGAACTCTATTAATATTTTATGTAGGTATAGTTAGATAACTTTAAAAAACGGAAATGTAGAGTTGGATTTAGTTTTCGAATTTAGTTTAGTTACGTAACCAAACAGAAAAGATACCTTAAAAAACACATTGTGTGCCAAGTACGTTTTTTTAAATTAATAACTAACGTTTAATAATTAAAAATCGCATTTGCAAAAATTGTTTGGAAATTCAAATTGTTTTAAATTTGGAATACCATTTACGAATATGACATTTGTAAAAATGACAGGAGAGCAACAATGGCGCGGGCCTTCTGTCATTCTCTATGCCTCTATTAGACAGTGGTAAAATCGAAAGTGGGAGCCATCGAGTCTCGGCCGCATCGCTTAATCGCACTTTAATAGCGGCGGCATCCTCAAAGGAGCCCACTACGCCCAGTGTCGGAATGCCGGTTATGAATGGACACAATCTATACTTTGTTTCATTCAAACGCCGAATTAGTGTAAACAAAAAAGTGTGACGTAATCACAGTGGAACGCTCGTTGGGATAAATCTGTGGAGCGCTTGGTTTGATTAACGAGGACATTTATTCATGATATGCCACTTAGTTTTAGTACTTCTATTTTGACATTGACAGTTTTCTTTTTTATTCTGTGTTCATAAGTTTAGGCTAGAGATGTCAACATGGTGATAATATCTCTACATGATCTCTGCTGAAAAACCGCTTACAATAATAATTTCATTAAATAGGAGGCTAGCAAATTCCTTTCTAAGTTGTATGAGTTATATAGGTAAAACAATTTCAAGACATGGTTCTCCATGTATTCGACCTTTTTACCTCAAAAATAAAGTCTTGTGTTGAATTTTCTAGGAAGAAACCTAAATGAGCACGTGTAATGTTTAACGTAAGAAAAAACGAAAAAAGTTTTCGAAGTCATATAGTTGCTGAGATTTGTTACCTGACCTAAATGAAAACTGTAATCTACCTACTCGATACTTGGCAAAAAGTTTAATATAATTTAACTGCAACTCAACCACTATTTTGTATGGAAATCTTGAATTTCCACTCTGATAACTTTGAGCTCATCGGCTGCTTATCCTTTAAAAGCAAAAAGTATGTCGCATAATTTTCCGCTTCAGTAACTATTAACAAGACGATATTTTCTCTAATTGATTGCCAAAGGAATGGCATGATTAATATACTTTTCAATAATATGGCTTATTTTATGACATATGTTAGTTTTTTTTCATTTAAAATCTTAGCGTTGCGCATTGGTCATGTTTCTTAATATCGTTCGGATCATAAAGCTGAGTACAATCAAGTGTACATACCTAATCAAATGAAAATCTACATTATCATAATGGAGAAAGGTGTGAATTAATTCGAAAGCTTTCGTTGTGTAAATCGACAGTCATTGTTCGGATGAATGAGATGATTTTAAACTCGCCAATGCTAGCGAAGTGTTTTCTTAAATTAATAATTATGATATGGTGAAATCAATGTATCTAAATTATTGTTGGTAAATAAAATACAATCAGGGTTTTTACTTCTACAATAAAACATTTTGTGTGATTTCCAAACATCAAAACGGTCTCTATATTTTATTTAAAAAAACGTTGTTTACTGTAAAAGAGATATCATAAAAAATATAATCAAAATACTTAGCTGCACAAGAACATTCGATACACTTTTAAAATTGGAAGCCCCGATTTAGTTTTTTAAAATCATCTAGTCAACTTTTTTAATTTCTCAGTTTAGGCGGCTAACTCCCGCTGCTCGTCATAACCGGCCAGTACGTGAGTGCGGCGACTCTTTGATACCTTTTTTCTTTTACCATTTACACTTTTTTTTCTTTAATTCATTTTTGTTATTGGTTACAATATCATCCGGCGGCTACCGGGCGCAAAGGGCTGTTATAATTTAGTTTTATTTATGCAAAATAAAAGTGATATCGTCGTAAAGATTTATTGTGAGGATGGTTGGTGGCCGCCTTTGTGGATCGCTAAAGGTTTTACTGGATTTTAATTTGTTGTAGCGGGCGTATTATCATTTCTCTTGGTCTTATTACTGACACCTTAGAGTGTTAAGAAGAGTGATTCCGTGGAATCCACATGCTGCGTTGATGTCTTTTTAATTAGGCGGTCTGTACATAATTAGGCAGGATGGAGATCCTTCGTATTATTTAGTTCTTAATGAAGACATTTTGCTGTTATTAATAATGTTTTTACCTGGTATTCCGAATTTAAGATTTATATCATTACATATGTATACAATTGCAAAGATGTTTTTATCGATTGAAACATCATTTTATACCAAAATATTTACACGTATAACAGGAAGCTGACAAAGCTTAACTTTTAAACTGGATAATAGGTTATATAATGAATATAATCTTTATTTCCCAAACATTACAATTTTTTCACAAACAGCGCCAACTGTAGTTATCCTCATCAATAATTATTGTCACCTGTTGCTTAACTAGCATAGCATAACGTAGCATCTTTTTTTTATGCTATAGCAGGCAAACGAGCAAACGGCTCATCTGATGGTAAATGTCACCGCCGCCCATGTACATTTGCAATACCAGAGGGCACTGAAAAAGAGTTAAGTTTATAATAACTAAGTAAGTTTATAATAACTAATACTAAGTTTATAACCTGTATTTCAGCAGTCTGCGCCTTAACGCTCGTGATTATGTCTTATCAAACAACAACCAAAGATAAGATAAAAATAAATCATTCCTATCAGAGAAAACTACCTGTACCTATGCAGTTTTAATTAAATTACAAACAAGCATCAATAGGGGTTTTAAAATATGGTTGGCCGTTTCCATAGGCCGTCATTTAATTTTATTTGCCACCGAGACGAATTAGCGCGTGTGTGGGAATCACATTTGGAGGCTTTAGGGGATCGGGGCGGACCTCCGGCGAGGCTTTGTCTAATACTTTGGTCATATGACGCAATTATTTAACGGAATTTCGCTCAGTTAAATAGGAGACATTGGAATTTGAATTTGGAATCAATGAGATGAAAAATAAAATTTGAATTTAGAAACAATTCGTTTAATATGATTTGAATTTGGATTTAATAAATTAATAATAGCATTAGTATATTTTGGAATATCATTCTATAAAAAAAATCAAAATTGTAGAAAACAGGAACTTGTGTTAGGTTGTACCCAACGGTCCTTATTAAAATGTAAGTACGTAACATTAAGATGTCCGATTTTGTTATTTCAAATTGTTTTCCTCTTGCGTCTTTTTAAAACTTTCACAAGTACTTCGGGCTAGAATGATGAACCATAAGAAAACGCAATGCTATATAAAAGAATATTACAAAGCTGCCTTTACTCATTTTTTCCGCAAAAATCTTTAATTTTCGCTTTAAATTACAGTTTAATAACGATAAAATAGGGCGTCGGTGGCTGATTAGTGTGGACTATTGCCTTCCGATCTGGAGGGTGCAGGTTCAAATACCGCCACGTACCTGTCTTTTAAAATTTTCGAAATAATATGTACATTTATCCGACGCTCTTACGATGAAGAAAAACATCGTGAGGAAACCTGCGCAAACCTAAGAAGAGATTCATTGGTGGTGCGTGACATTGGCCAATACGCACTGCGCCCAAGTGGACGACTAAGGCATAAACCCCTATACGGGTAGGCTCGTGCCGCTTGGTGGGGACGTAGCTGATGATGATGATGAACGCTAAAATTAAATCACAGTCCTTTCCTATCACTGAAAGTGTGAATTTCAATATCACGTACACATAGCATAGAGTATTGTTGTCACGTATCGCTCACAAAGCGTACTAATTGCCTAGCGCTGATCTCGGCCTGAATTAATCAATCGATGCGCCGGAGTACCTGCCTAATATAAACGTGGTCGGCGCCTTTGATCACGCCGCGGCCTCCAATTAGCGCGCGCCGCTGCCTTTTGTGTACGCCGCCATATACCGTCTCGCTCTGTGCGTCCCGCTCGCACCTTTCAGGCTATTGTTCGGGGTAATTCGTGCTTCAGACGTGTGTACGGAAAGGGGAAATTGTGGGCCACCGGTAACCGCATTTGACGAAATAGAACGCGCGTTTGACGGTTGCATTTTGCAAAGTAATGATTCTGATTTTATTAATGACGAATATCATGCGGACAACACGCGAATAAGTCAGTAATATCTTAAATTTAACACCCTATGCCTCTAAGGTATCCGATTAGTCAAACTATATTTTTCATTATTGTTTTTGTAGAGAGTAGAAGAGTCCCATTGAATCAGATGCTCGATTATATCCTGCTGGAGACTTCAGAAATCCAACCAAATACTTTACAAGAATTAAAAAACAACTGCACCAATAAATATTTGATAACATCTATGTTGAGAAAACGAATTTGATGATCAAAACAATTGTCAATCATCAAGGCAATGTTGGCGCCAAAATTAGCGACAGATTATAATGTGACTGAGTGAGTAATAGATTATTCACTAAAGCGCTGCGTGAGAAAATTATTAATGTTGCCACAAAAAAAAACGTAGTCATTTTGATCACAGATAAAAAAACAAGCGTGCGGGCACAATAGCGTCTGGTATAAGATTTGCTTATTGATTATAATCAAGCTTGATTTGATACAGTTTATGAATGCAAAGATCATTGGATATTACTTGGGAGTATATTAACAAATCACTAACACTTATCAGGACCTTGACTATTTAAAAATATTAATTACTTAACAGTTAATTCGCACGCTTAATTTAAAATTGCGGTTACTTACGTAACTTATAGTGTTCCATGGAAAAAAACCTGTAGCGTAATTTAATTCAAGTAAAAACAGTCTCAGTAGGAAAAATGCTTTATACCAATAATATTGCCATCTGAAATAAATATCGTTTAAAATCTTAACGAATTCTTTATTAAAATAGTGGCAAAATACAAATTTCAATGAGCTGTGGTGGCAGTTCTCCCCAACTTTTCATTTTTACAATTCCATTAAAAAAATAGAAATATCTCACTCCCAGTCTCAACTCAAGTCTTAGTTATAGATTACTAGTAATTTCAACACGTAGCCATCAATGGTCAAATCTACACTTTTTTAATACCGCAGTTGAGTATTGACACTGTAATCCAATCGAGCTCGCACCCGCCCGTCGATATTCGGGATATTATCAAAAGACCCGAAAGGAAACCTGTACCAAATGCTTATTTCGCTGAGCCAATCGAAATTGCACCTTGGAATCTTAGATATAGGGTTGATCGCGAGTGTGATTATACGTTTGTGGTGCAGGCGAGAGAAGCCGTGTCCAATTGGTAGGAAATCGTACTCAGTGTCACCACTTCACGGATGGTGGGAGCAAATGAGGATAGAGGGCCACAATGCGGCGGCCCTTTGACTCTTAGAACAAAGTTACACGCCTGTTTCTGGACACTATTTGAACGTTACTCACTACCGTTCTTGTGGATTTTGTGGAACGATTCGGTGAACGAATGGACGATTTAACAGTTAGACTGGTTTTAAGCAAATTGTAAAATAAAAAACCGTGTTTGTTTCTTAATAATAAAATATAAATAACATAAAATATAATTAACAGAACCAAATAAATACAGATTAAAACGATTTAAAGTCCATGGAGTAACTGGTTTAGTTCTCAAGGTTTTTTATTATGTTTCATTAAATTAATAATGTTAAACGTTCATTTTTTAATTTGAGTCTACAATATCATGTTCAAACACATTAAAATGTATGTTATTCATCGATAATGATATAAATAATCTATAGGTATAATTAAATTATATTATAGAGTTAAGTTCAAATTATTAGAAAAGTTTTCTCATAATCTTTGTTTCAGGCTGCCACATAATGACTTGTTACTTGATAAATAGGTAGTATTTTTTAAGATTACTAATAAATATTATTATTAATAAAGTAAAATCAATTACATAGCTTTCAAATCGGTAAGCGACAAGGAACAGTCACACAGGTTTATAAGGTATTACTCCTGTTTGGTGAATAAAGGCTGATATAGTACCCACATTCATAAAAAATAAATCGAGAATGTTAATGGATCATTTTAATTAATATAAGAAAGAAAGAAAGAAAAATCATTTATTGACCGTATATCAAACAAATTACACAAAAAAGTAGTACGTAACAGAGAACAAATAAAAGAGCAACAATTTTAAACAATAGAAACACAGAACGATAGGAAAAAGACAAAATGATACGGTCAAAAGGCCCCGCAATATAAAGGCAATATTAGAAATAATAAAAAATAAACAAGCCGGCTAACCAAAACAAATATTCTAACATTGACACCCTACACCGAATTGGTAGTCGACAGATCGCTAAACGTAATTTGCGGAAAAAATAAGTAAATGGCACAATTAAAATTCCTAATTCCCTGAGACCTGATCGCTCAGCGCCTCTAATTCATAATGAGAGGTTGGCGGTCCAACAAGAACAAGATCGGGCAGATAGCATCGAACCGCGGGCGTCGATGAAATGGCTCAATCTGACGCCTCGGATGACCACAGATTATATCAGACTAGAGGATAAAGGCGCCTTTAATCCACACTCTTTACACAATAAGATATTTTTATTTATAATTTTTATAGGCTTTTTATTATACTTTTAGGCATTGAATTCAAAAACAAGGTGCTAAAGGGTATCCAGTTACAGAATCATTGGAAAAGTGATCTAGTCTAAAATTGCTAATTCACTGTACCTAGTAACTGTCCGAGTCGCTCTTGAGCCCTAATCATAGCTACTTATAGATAGCTAACATAACAAGTGTTGTTTTTAAGAGAATAAGATAAAACTGAGGTACCCAGATCAGAAAAAGATGTAGATTATCTTTAAAACGATATGGTATATTTGCTATATAATATAAAACTACTTTATACTTACTTGTACCTTCCGCTTGCGTCGTCATTCGATATTATAGGATTCATAAGAATCCGTGTATACCTAACTCTAATAGATTATAAATAATGTAGTTAGTTTAGTGCATATAAATCGAATGGTGATCCGATTACGATTACCATTAAGCAGATTTGCGATAAGGTTGGATCGACGCATTTGTAATATATTTCGGCTACCGTTCATAAAGTTATTGGTCATAAACGATAGAAGATGAAAGAGAAATAAGTGGACCGAGATTGTTGATGGATTTCTTAATAGGAACTTCTGATTAGAACGCACTTTTACGATTATTCGGATTATATCAGTTTCTACGCATGTATATACGTAAATATTAGAATTATTTATTTATTTTTTGTTTCTTATTTCATAACTAGGAAAACGAGCACATGATCCGTGTTAAGTGATATCGCCACTCGTAACTCTGACGGAGTAAACCTTGGATTAATAGATAACCTTTTAATGATCAAGGTTTATAAAAATAAATAAATATCCACTGACATGACACACTGACAGCTGTAGTTAGGGACTATAAAATTTAAACATATTTTTTTTATGAATACATAAGTACATCATTAGTTTCTTTTTTAGGCTATTTACGCTATAAAAGCCTAAAAAGGGATGGATGGATGCAGATGGTTTACAGCTTCCCTATAGTAGGATGATCATACTATTTAGAAGCATATAACCCTAGGTTATGATTGCTTGATTTTTCCATTGGTTACAGTAAAGATTTTATGACTCTTTTTATAATCAGATGTCGTTGGCTGAAATATTGAAGGCACACTAAAAATAACTTAGTGCCCTTTCACAACTACAACAGGCTAAATAATTGTTTGGAAAGAAAGACATTTTTTTATACGAGCTGACAGATTATCTGATGGAAAGTGAACACTGCCGCCCATGGACATTTGCAACACCAAAGGAGCTACATGATGCGTTGCCGGCCTTACAAGATGCTTTGCCGGCCTTAAAATTATTAAATTAGTGCAGAAGGCGCGTTAAGTCGATGCTCCCGGTTGCCATCTGGCGGTTGTTAGTGTTGTAACATACACCTTTAGCCTGAGTGGCAGTTTTAGAACTTCGACGTAAGGTTTTGTTAGATTGCTTCATTTTGTCTTGTTTCTTACACAACAGGAGAAAAGGTCTTAGGTCATTAGATTTTTTTTAATGAAGCAAATATTTTAATTTTGCTCGTTTTTTTAATATGCTGATAGTCAAGGAGACTGCCCACATACAAAAAGGAACCACAGTGCAGGAAATATAATGTTTTTACTTCCATGTACGGCATGGGGCATTGTAGCTATATCCTTAACATCTATCGTTTTGCGTCACGAGCATAGGTGAAGCTGATAGAAAATATTACTAAGTATTCACTACAGTACTACTAATTTCCTTCAATATTGTAATAGTCAGGCTCTTACTTACTACTAGTACGACAACCATTTCTTTTTATCAATTTAAAACATCAATTTTATGTCTCTTGTTTATGAAACTAGAGAATCTTACATTTGCATCTACTAGGCTTTTCTTTGAAAACCTCGTGTCGGCTGAGCAAAGTGCCATCACCCATTGAGATACATCGGCGCGGGCGCACGAACCGGTTGCACCGTGTTCGCCGGTGGTCGATCTCGGAACTAATTGAGAGGCATTAACCTTATTATACCGTGTTACTTATAACACGCATTATGGGCCTTTATCTCAGTGCTTTGAGGGGAATTTTAACAATGCTAGTGGAGAACATGGGGCACCGACTCAAGATGTTCTGACCAAGACTGTAAGTACGTTCATTATCTTAGTTTATTGTACTACCTATAGGTACAACTTTATTTGGGAGATTATGATGCAATCTTGCCAATGTCTAATAGAGAAAAGACTTCCGATATCTAAATTTAAATAAAGGGCCTATAATATAAATTAAAATATATATTAATTAAAACAAAAAACGTGCAATATACTTACTTATATTTATACTACTATGAATTCGTGATTGTGAAATAACGAACAGCCGCAAACATTGAACGCAGTAAGTTGAAATTTAGCGTGCATGAGAGCATCATGCCGGACAATACATAGACAATGTATGGAAGAAAAATTTTTAAATATTACTAAAATAAATTACTAAAGGAGTCCCTTTAGGCGGTTCCGAAGATACTGGCAGTTTTTCCCCTTCTATCGTTAATTGACTGACGATGTAGAATTTTCTTTTAATTTTTACAATCAACCAGTTAAATACTACAGAAGAAAGTTAAACGAAACAATGAGCTTCACAAATTTATGGCACCCCAATAATTTTCTTTTGATAGTAAAGTTCATTTCTTTAGCTATAGGAGGTAGAGTTGGACTATCGATAAGGATTAATTTTTATAACATCGATATTTATTTATTTACTGACTTCCTTAGGTATGTACCATGTCCTATATTAAGTTAAGCTTTTATTGAATCCTAATCTGGTCGCTGTGTGTCAACCTTTTAGTTACAAATTCATTTCATCTTGGAAGGTCACTAAAGACACCTCGCGTGGGCTCCAAGTCTTCGTCAATCGCTGTCTCCGACATATTCTTGGGGTGTATTGCCCTGAGGAAATCTCCAACGTTGATTTGTGGGAATGTTGCGGTGAAATGCTGATTAATCAACAGATCAGCAGATCAAGTGGAACTGGATCGGCCACACTCACCGAAGGGATCCTGATCACATTCCGAGGTTACCCCTCGACTGGAAAAACATTTTGTCAACTCGACTTCATCATGTAGACAGCATTTAACGACCCATTTTGGTGTTACGGTTGAGACGTTGGCTGCAACACCAAGGGTTCCGGGTTCGATCCCCGGGCAGTACAAACATCTGTGTGAATATTCATGTCTATTTGTAATGGTCTGGGTGTTTTCTATGTATAATGTGTATGTATTTACAAATAAAAATATATAAGTATGTTTATCCGTTGTTAAGTACCCATAACACAGGCTTCACGCTTAACTTGGGGCTAGATGGCGCTGTGTGAATGTCAGTGGATATTTATTTATATTTATTACTTTGACTAATAAATGGTCTATTTACACCTTGATATTTATATTTTTAAGGAAGTAAACGAGTGACAATAATTAAATCCATATCGACTATCGATATCAACTATACAAAAAATATATACAACACTGCTATGGCTCATAAATGGTCGATTTGCTATACAGCTACCGTCTATAAATACAGCATTGTTGTTCTAATCCCGTGTTGACTAATCGACTCGAGGTGAAACGGCGTCCGGCTATATTAGAGCAAGCTTAATTAAAACCCGGCTTTTGTTACCGGGTATGGACATTTTAGTGCACTGTACAAAATTAACCCTTAATGCATTAATTAACTGATATTCTGTTTTGATTGGGTTTGGTTCTTATATCATAGAATATAGAGTTCAAATTATTAACTTTTTCTCTTCTTTCATATTTTAAATTTTATAAGCGGTTGCGGCATAATACACTAGGTTGGCAAATTTCTATAAGGTATCCAGATTTGGAATTAATACTTACGAGTATGAAATTCTATAAAAACACATGTAAATCATTGATATTATTTGATGCTTGTTTGATATTTGATAAGAATCTAGGCTTTAGAACATCTGTTGGACAGTTTTAGAATGAAGGCTATTTGCAAGACAAATATTAGCTATAGGTTAAATAATTATTATTATTAGGCCTCGATTTTAAACGTCAAAATAACTTGGTTATCTTTTTGTAAATATAAGGTTTATTAAAATACAATATTTTAATGTGAATGATTAATGTGGAGTGTTTAATTCCTCATTTTACTGGAATGATTTTTTATCCTCATTGAATTACCATACGAATCATATACAAAGAACACGCACAACTCAAAAACACAGTTGTTTTTTATTATCTCAAATATATATCTCAAAATGCACGAAAACAAACCATAAATATTTTTTTGCGACGCACTAAAAGCGCAATCCCATAATATAATTTAATAAAGACCAAACAATCATCCGAGCAACCAAAGAGGACTCACTAATCCACCGACGATTACCCTGTCAAATACTTAAATTGCACTCAGCTTCCCTCTCAGAGATTGAATGCGGTTTTGTTGCAAGTGATGCAATAAGAGTGTCTTTGCTTTCCGAGTGAGCAACATCTTGGGGATAATTTACAAAGCGAAGAGTTTCATGCCCAGTAAATATACTCGCAAATGCCTACAGTATGTTCTCTTTTGCTTTGCCACGTGTTGTGTCCTATGATGGCCCACGGTCATATGCATTGAAAAAGGGTCTCTTTCAAAACCAACCACCATGAAAAAAGAAAGGATACACCTTTATTTATTTAAAGTACTCACCTACTACTCAATTTCACATTTAAAAAGAGAACAATATTAAATTTCACAAAAAAGAAACGATGGTCTATGGCTATGGCTGATCTATGGTTGATCCCACATTAATTACAATTATTGGCCTGTTTAAATAATATTTATTGAATAATAAACTAAAACAACTAGAACACTTAATTAAATCTAACTCCATATTGAAATCAATTATTTTATCGTTGCCTTACTTAATTCAATTGCATTGTCGGCCATTGTTTTAAAACGCGTCAGCCAATCAGCGAACGGCTTGCGGCGGATCTAACTAAACTGTCGTCCATTGACTAAAAGTCTCCTAACCGACGAAATATTTTTTCGAAATAAAACCTAAGAACCCTATTAAATGGATAAAATACTTTCAATGACGTGTCTCTTATGTTGACAGTTTATAATATAGGTACTGTTATTGACAAGAAGTTTGCAAGTAAATTTGACGACCCATCTGGTGTAAAGGTCGAGCCGTCGGCTACTACCGAGGGTTTCGGGTTCGATTCCCGGGCAGTAGGTACAAACATTTGTGTGCATGAACATGTCTGTTTGCATTGGTCTGGGTGTTTTCTATGTAAAATATGTATGTATTTACAAAAAAAAAATATAAGTATGTTTATCCGTTGTTTAGTATCCATATTACAAGCAAATGCTTAGTTTGGGGCTAGATGGCGCTGTATGAATGTCAGTGGATATTTATTGATTAAAATATCGTGATTAGTGCTCATATTGATGTAACTTATGTATCAAACAAAAAATATGTGTTTGTCGGTTAATCACTTTTTAGTTAAAGAATGGCAGTACAGCAAAAGGTGGATACGCGGTTTGTAAACATAATTTAATTAAGTAGATTACGCACTGCTTTGTGCCTTATCAGCTGTTAGTGACTGCGGGGAATTAGTTTTATGGCTTTTTGAAACGTTTGCAAACACTGCCGTTTATTAAATTTTGTTTGAAAATTTCGCATCAACGTGTAAGATTTTAATAACTTCATGGGTTTACATAAGTACCTATTCTGAAGCGAGATGTCGCGACATCTTTTGTTTAATAGGTTACATACATTGTTAATTTTATTTTCAACCCAATGCAGATAGATATACTCTTTATTGCCTACAATTATTTAAAGTAAATACAAACACAAAGATTAAAACAAAGATTATCGCTACGAGAGATCCCTTCCAGGCAACCTTGGGATAAAGCACACGAAAAAGAAGTAAGGAAGTCGCAGTTTATTATTGAACAATAGATATTTCTCATTTTGTACTAGATCTTCCAGTCCGCTGCATTCCTCATCCAACCACTAGCTGCTCTTTCGCAAGTCGTCGGTCCATCGGGCCGGAGGGCGTCCTACGCTACGCTTGCCAAGATGCGGTCTCCACTCCAGAACTTTTCTATGCCAACGGCCATTGGTTCATTCATGCATACGTGACCAGCCGCCGAGAATTTTTTTTTCGATACTAGTATATAGACCACTTATTAATAGTAATAAATACCCAGTCATTGTTCAGCAGATTTAATAAATAAACTGCACTTAAATGATTCCCGTTCCCATTCCCTTCGGAAAGTTCATAACATCGAAAGTTATGAACTTTCCGAAGTGAAAACGTATATACAAATCTTTACATACATAAAGAATTGAAGGGCTGCCATATTAAACTACATACATTCAGTTGGGTCCAATACAATCATGGCTTTTCCATTCAAAATAACACCAAATTTGTGCGTATTGAAAGTAAAATTGAAAAGGCATATTCGTGACAGAGTTATTTAGGTAACATTAAGAAAAACAGTTTACAATTGATTTTACGCTGAACATAATCTCAAGCCTTAATAAGTGCGCGTTGAGTGCCGAATTTAATAGTCCTTTGTTCAATTAAGACACGTCCCTTTCATGGCGCTCTCTTGTGAAATGAAGATCTTTATATCCTTAAAATGCCGTGTCTTATTGTGAAACGATTCGGAATTATGTGGAATGGGAAAATGTGAGTTTTGCGATGCAATTGCGGTTTGGTAGTTTTTAATTTCGTTGTCGTGACGTGGAAGTGTAAGATGAATGAAGAGCTTTATTACGCTTTTTTAATTTCAAACAACATATTACAAATCGCAGCATGTTTTCTTTGTTGTTTTTTTAATACCTTTTTGGGGACTGGTTGCTTTACATACGATTAAAAAAAACTTGCCAATGACAAGTTTGTAACTTAAGAAAAAACAACATTCTTTTTTCCAGAGTTTTCCAAAGAATTGACAGATACGATGTCGTCAGTAAATAAAGTCATATTAATCAAATATAACAGCCTACACTTGTCCGTCTGTCTATTTATAAGCAAATATGGTTATCTCAATATTACATCCCACTCACGCGTTGAGTTACTTGAGCGGAAGACGTTGCCATAAATCATATAAAATACTCACCTATTTCTGTATATTAATTGCTTTTATATGTACCTACTTCGCGGTCGGGTAAACGGATTCGTGATCTCAAAGATTGTTAAAATATGCAACAGCACTGTTTATAATGCGGCCTTTCTCCCTGTTATAAAACTTAGGCATTTTTTAAGGATACACACATCCTGGCTTCCTTGAACTTAGATATAAGTTATGTATCTTATGTCAAAAATAACTATGCACTAATATTTAGTAAAAATAAACGTCGATCAAGCTTAATCAAAACGGTTTCTATTAGGCGTCGGTACATCAAACGTCTAAGATTTACATTAAAATTATTACCTACCATCCTATTTAAACCTACAATAGATCGTAATCTTGCCTAATGAAACTTAATTCGGCCACTCCCACC
The DNA here is from genome assembly GCA_019425675.1 of Leucinodes orbonalis. Classification (NCBI taxonomy): domain Eukaryota; kingdom Metazoa; phylum Arthropoda; class Insecta; order Lepidoptera; family Crambidae; genus Leucinodes; species Leucinodes orbonalis. The sequence continues at coordinate 27,404 of PQWD01014369.1, forward strand.
GAAAAAAAAACACACCCGCCATTTTTAAAAACAACCAATCAAAAAGTCACCTGGCTCCAAAATGGGGACCCGCGGAATAAATAATAATAGCCCCCAAATGGAGGGCTGAAGTGAATGAAAAAATCAATCGATTCCGTAGATCGATTAACTTATCTAAATCAATATCTAAGGGTATTATGTCGGTTTTGGGGGTGAAATAATTGGTATGAATCTACCGACGTGGTCTGCATGCTTTAGGGTCGCTGTCGCAGTTAGAAATATTGATATCCATTGAAAAAGCGCAATGAGATGGTTTATGTATAATAATTCAAGAAGAAGAGTCTGATATCAAGTGAATTTATTTATAACAGAGATGAGATATGACATAAGTGCGGACACGGGAAAACTCATTACACAATCGACATGTACCCATGTAAAACGAAATTCCTCTGTGTATTTTTTTGTATGAACGAAATTCCTGCCAGTGGCGTGCACAGAGATTATGAGTAGGGTATGCAAAGTGAGTGACTAATCGCAAAAACAATAAAATTTGTTATCAAATTGAGTGCTGTTGATGACAACAGATCGCCAATGGTTTCAAATCTGTAGAGAGAAATGGGCGAATAAGTGGGAATCATTTAGTATGTTGGTGATTTATATATAGGGTATGCGCTGCTTATTTGCATATATGGAGTGCACGCCACTGATCTCTGTCAATGGTGAGCAGTCCTAGTCCATGTCGATTAAAACTAGTATTCTGGGTAACGGTCCAAAATACCCAAAATTATATTTAGGCGTTATGACTATACTAGTAGACCTATAACACCCGTAATTTGCCAAGCTTATGACGTATATCGTGAATCAGAAATAGCAGCATGGTTGGCAGAATTACAAAACACTGCCAACCTTAGGCAAAAAGGGATGTGTACATTTCCTGTATCGATCTATCAAAACGACATTTTCTATATATTTTCTATGCATTAACGGTTAATTATGTTACGATTTCCCTTTATATACAGCGTTGCTAGGGATATCTGCCCCGTAACTATATATTTTCTATTGTTATTCTGCGATAGTTTTACAGCTTAAATAAACAATGAACTAACTAAATACACAATCAAGAAATGACAACCAAAAAGAATCCGAGCTATACGACACATACATATAGGTAGTTATTATTTTAATGATTAATTTTATGTTATATTTATAACATATATCATAAAATTCATTTAAATTTGGACCTTAACTCGTCATTGAAGGGTAAAAAATCAAAAGCACAAGCACACTATGTCATTATGAGTATTATGACATGTAGCGAGCGACGTGATTATTAAATGAATTCTGCCAACCGACGCGATGGGCAGAATCTTGCCGCCGGCACTTTTTGAGTGAGATTGTGCAACGTGACAGCTATTTGTTTTTGTATTGAAAATAGGATTCTTTATGTGGATAATCAATATGATTGTTGGAGGTATTAAGATACAATAAATTTCTTAATTAGCGTTTTATAATTTGTTTTGAACCCGGTTAGCGTCCAAAATGATTGGTTGACCGAATTGTTCCATTACACACCTATAATCCAAACGGTGTCCGAAATATTGCCTTTTTCATGTAGCGCTGCCGAATTTGACCCGGATTGTCTATGCAGTAAATAAAGGTGCACTTTTTAATTATTATGTTCAACGTTAAATTGTTAACAGGATGCTGTAATTTGTCTTTATTTATATGACATACGACTAATTTGGTGTGATAGTTTAAAAGTCAGTTATAACACCAACCTCGATAGGATCTCCGTGCAGTACCTACTAGCACAATATACAGCAATTATAACATTATATTCATGCATGAAAATGTTTGTATTGTTCTATCGCTCCATAACTATGAGTATTAAACGTATAACAAGTCATAAGAAATATATATTGGTTAGTAATCCCAATTTGAGGCTAGATGTCACCGCACTGTGGCAATATCTATTATTTTTTATACAACTGTAAATTAAATTTGTTCATCAACATTGAGAGAGTAGATTTGCTATTTATTTATAATACGAAATAATTTTATGTGTCATAATATTCATAAGGTGTAAATTTAAACAAATTGGAAAGTAGTTTATATTGCAGACTCCAAATTTGAACTGTTTTGATTACAAAATAGTTAAAGCCTACCATTAATTCAATGCTTATTATAGCTAATAAAGATATTGAATACGATACCTAAGAACATTTCAATTATCTTTAACAAGTTACTACACAGCTCAATTTTACGATGCCAGGCATTTTACAGTAAATCACTTTAAGTTGTTGTAATATTCATTAGTTTTCTAATCCATGGGTTGTGAAATATTAGGTACAAAGACGGATCAGACAAAGCGATTGCCAAATGTAATTGACGATCTAATTACATTGGTTGTTATAAAACCCATCTACACAATGTTTCAGATGCATTTGATTAGCAATTCAACATCGCTAGAGCTGAAAGTTTTTTAAAATTGCTTCTTGTTGGAACCAAATCTACGTTTTGTAAGTATCATGTAATAAATAACAACAGCATACAAAGCAGTTTAAATACACTATGTAATTATAAAATTCTCATTATAATTTTATGTGCATCCCACGTTATAACTTAACATTAAAGGTAGATACATAAATAAAATAGTTTAAGAATATAAAAAAAATCATATTGTAACATAAAATATACCTAACGTTTAGGAAAACGTGTTTAACGTCCACCAGTTCATCAAAGCGAATATGCTTACTTTGAGATTAAGATAAAAATACCAAAATCCGAAATATTCATTAAAATATAACCATACGACACGAACGGAATATGTTTTTTTATCATGTGTGGAAACCTTCCTGTAAAAAGATTAAACCAAAAAATTACACTATGGTTGTTCGTGTCATATTATCATTATTATCCTTCATCGCACAGAGACAAAAGATACGATGCGACGAAGGTACCCGGGTAATAATAATTAAATTAACACACATCATGTGCACCTGCCCGTTTTAACTCTACGCGAAAGAACGAGACGAAGAGTGCACCTTGCGTTTGGAAATTAGGCAGTTTGTTGGAACATATTTTTTTGTACTTATTGTAAGTTTACGTTCCCTTTAAGTTCATAAATGTAAAAGGACTAAAAATGCTATGTTTATGGATTTAATTATTTGTCAATATTTAGTTGAGTCCTTCTACTGATTTATTTGTACACTTTTGTTCTGTCCATGTTTTCCCTTGTAATATTTTATGTGCAATAAAGTTTATTATTATTATGTTTAATTTTATAACTTTAGGCCATTTTATAAGCTGACTTAAATTATTTAGGTAGTTTCACTTTATGTAAAACCCGTTAATAGTAAATAGCAAGTGTTGTTAAACTAATGACTCATTTGTTGCATTTAAAAGGATCGAGCGCACCGAAATTGTTCTTTATCGTGAGGATAAACCGTGTCAGTAAATTTATTCCATCAATTCATTTCCGAATTAGATCCGGCGGCCCCATTGGCTTCCAATTTAATAAGCCCCCCATTCACAATCAATTAGTCAGCGATTTCGTTCTGAAACTCGCATTATTCGTGTAAAAGCGCGCTCCCTATACGAGACCATAATGGCGGCTGTTTTTTGCCGCGCTTTTCCTTTTTTTATAATAGGGTAATGTAAACGTGCCAGCACTGACACCTTTTTGGACCACAAGAGGCTCTATAGCCGTCATTTGCAGGGCAATAAAAATATAATAATTGAGCGGCTGCTGCAGATTGTCTATAGTCTGCGCTACTTTTTTAATTTGGTGTTAAAAGAGTCAGTTATTTAGTAAAGCAGCTTATTAAAATGTACATTAGTCTTGGAAGTAATAAGAACTCAATTGGGTGAATATGGAATTCTTAATTATTTACGAGTTATGATTATAATTAAATTTTGAGAAACCAAGAAAGAATTCAATGCATTGTTCATTACTGTAACGTTAAGGCTTACCACTGCACATTTGATATTATAATCTTGTCTTATTATTATGTTTGCAATATTATTAAGATTTATATTGTCTTGAATCTAGCAGCTAGTTGATTGTAACATAACAAAGCGAATTACAAAATTGGTCATCCTAAAGTATTTCCACTACCTTTTACTTATTTTGAAATCGTATGTACATATAATCGGCTATGTTATCAGAATACAATAATGTATTTATTACATATCCATTCGAATGCGATGTAGTTATTGTACGAGCGGTGTTACCAGATTGCATCAAGTAATGACACAAATGTCATATTTAAGTACCTCATTGCACCAAAATTGCAGTTAGTTACAATTGAAATGCACATGGTAACAAATAAATGCGTTTGTATGATGCATTTGGTGTGGGACCTTGTGAAATGTGAATACTTGCTTACTCTTCCATAGCTATTATTATTTATTTATTTTTCATTCAGAAAACCAACAGCGTTATCTTATAGTTAGACATATAATTATTCATTACATGTAAGTATGGCCATAAAAGGTTTTCCTTAAATTAACTAATAATAAAGTAACAATTGACTATAAAATACTACATTTATTATTTTACCGTGGTTGCACAAACATGTAATATAATAACTCATATATGAAATATACATAAATAAATAATTATAGATACATATTAATAAATACCCATATATATGATTAGGTAGAATAAATATATAGAAAAAAATAAACTAAATTTTATAAAAATATAAACATATACATTACGGTACTATCATGTATATATTTATCACCTAAGACTAGACCATATGTCATCGATAATTTTGCGTTTAAACTAGTCTACTATTTGCAAATGGATCAATGTGATTGAAAATTGTTGTTATAGTAGCTACAATACGCCAGAGAGCAGAGTTTTTAAGATAATTAGTGAGATGTTTTGGTACATGCAGAAGACAAGTGTGACGCGTACGGCTTCCCGGAGTCCTATAAAATATTTTAGAGACAAGCTCAGGGCAGTCTATATTACTATTCAAAATATCGTGTAGTAGGCTCATGTCTAGTATAACCTCCTTTGTTCCAACGTCAATAGTTTATGTTCCGTACAATCCTGTTCGTATGACTGAAAACCTTACGGCACCGGAAGTTAAGATGCTTAACAAATTTCTTTTGAATTCGCTCCAATTTATTTATATTTTATATATTGTGGGACCATATTGGGCTAACATATTCCAATATACTTCTAACAAAAGCAAAGTACACAGACCTTATAGCATATTTATCTTTGAAAGGCTTACAAGTTCGTAAAACAAATCCCAAATTTCTGTAAGCCTTGCTGGTTATATGATCATATCGGAAAACAACATCTTATGATCAAAATGAACACCCAAGTCTAATATACACTGACTTCGATTAATAAGCGTACCATCAAGAATATAATGTGAATAATGGGCCTTGATGAGCGCGTAAACGAGATACATTCGCATTTAGATATATTCACAGATATTTTGTTCCTGGAATAATATTGCATTAATCTATCTAGGTCATTCTGTAACAACAAACAGTCACGGTCACTGTTGACCTTACTAAAGATTTTTTGTCGTCGGCATACATAAGGTATTTGGAAGATTCGAAGCATGATCCAATGTCAAATAGATAAGCGTTGTAGAATAGCGGACCTAAATGTGAGCCTTGGGGACTCCCGATGGTATATTTATAAAGTTTGAGCGATGTCCTCCAATAACAACGCCTGAGAGCGATTTGATAAATATGACTTTACCCAGCGAAGCAAGTCACCATGTATGCCTAGCAGTTGGAGTTTATTTAAAAGTATCACGTGATCCACGCGATCAAAGGCCTTCTCAAAATCGGTATAGATTACGTCCACCTGTCCTCCGTGTTCCATATTCTCAAGGATAAAGCTTGAGAAACATGTGAGATTAGTTGTTGTTGACCTTTTCCTCAAGAAACCGTGTTGAGTATGTGGAATTGATTGAGATATTGTCACATAAATTTGTTCATAAACAATAAGCTCGAACAGCTTCGCAACGGGGTTTAAAATAGATATTCCTCTGTAGTTTATTACTTCCATACGCGATCCTTTCTTATGTATAGGAACTACATGAGCACTTTTCCATTTTTGAGGGAAAACACCCTCGCGTAGGGAACGGTTAAATATGATAGTTAACGGATCAGCAAGAGACTCCGCACATTGACTCCAGAATATAGGAGGTAAACCATCACTGCCGGCACCCTTACTTGTGTCCAATTTCATTAACATTGCTTTCACCTTTTTAACATTAGTGACTATGTTTGATACTACATTAGTGGTCTCTTGACTGTTTAAAGAAGTGTAGCTGTCACTCGGTTCAACGAAAACACTTTGGAAAAAAGAATTAAAGCATTACATATTTCTCTTTCCTCTGTATACTGTACGCCGTCAAAATATAAGCACTTTGGGTAACCTGAACCTCCTCTCAAAGCTTTAACGTAGCTCCAGAATACTTTCGCGTTGGTTTTATATTCTTTTCACAGTTAGATGAATAAGCATTAAAGCACTCCTTCTGTACACGATGTTCTCTTGCTCTAAGCAATGCAAACTCGTCATAATCTCGAATATTCCCAACTTCTTCCAACGCGAGTGTGCTTTAGATTTTCTTTAATTATATTTATTAAGGCCGCCGAGTACCATTTGGGATACGACCTATTTGAATGTTTGCGAGCATAAGGGATGTAATCGTTTACACAGAGATCAATAATGCAGTATAAGGCGTTGACCGCCTCGTCTACAGTACCTATGCCTAAAAGTATTCCAATCCTGATCGTTAAAGCGTTCGTTTATACTTTTGTAGTCTCCGCGCCTAAAGTTCCGTCTTGGTGACCTTGAGTCCTGGAAAGGTGTTACTTTAAGATCCATGACTTGTAACTGAAAGCATGGATGAGCTCGATCCTCCCTGATAAGAGGTTCAGAGGAATTTATAAGCAATGGGAAGTTTGAAAAAGCGAGGTCTAACGTATTTCCCGCGTAATTTTTCATAAAGTTATATTGCCGTAAACCTAGAAAGTCCATTTCCTCTATTAAACGGGCCCCAGCCTCCTGAACCTCTACCGATCCTTTTCTTAAAAATGTATAACCGTACGGTGACCAGGTAATGTTAGGCAAGTTAAAATCACCAATGATTACAAAGCTGTGATTACTTTGCGTTTCAAAAATGTACTGAGTTTCTTTAATCAAAAGGTCAATACCAGCTGATATTTTCCGTGGGTCGGGGGTAAGATAGACCACGCACAGATGCAAGTCACAAGACGTAGACAAAGATTGCGCGGGACCGTGACCCATAACAGCTCAGTTGTGAATCGGCTAATACACGGCGCGAAGCGCAAAGTGTACGTCGTGTCAAAATCATCACCCCTCCCCCCGTAGACTTCCCACTGGAGACAAGATCCCTATCCACCCGAAACACATCATATCTATCGTCACACAGCTCCGCATCAAGGATACCACCATGAAGCCATGTTTCGGTTATAAAAACCACATCATAATTATGTCTTAAGATACTGTGACGTAAGTCAAGACATTTAGTCCTAAGACCACGCACATTTTGGTAGTACATTCGCAAATCATTATCATTCACAAAAACTGTAATAGATAGCTCCAAATAGTATATACATAGTAGTACATATAATATATCAAGCAAAACATAAAATGACATCGTAATGACATATCACAAATTGTATCGTATAAACGAGTTAACAGTGACATGGTTCCTAAATAAAATTCAATCAACATTAATATTGTTTCTAAATACTCGTCCGGGTAGTATGAAAACTCTCCTCGATTGTACGAGTCACATTGCAGCCAGGCAGTCTGTTTCGTAAACTCAAGTAATATAGTCAGTTCACTAATATAGGGTGGGAGTCTTATAATAACATGAATCCAGGTATTATTTTTGTTGTAAATACGTAAATATATAAATAACGAATATGGCATTGGTTCGAGTAAAAAAATCAGTAAATGTATGATACTGTTCGGATTATACGTCATATAAAATAGGAAAAATATTATAATTATATTAAGGTAAAAATAATTATTACACACTATAAATAAGTAATATTTGACATCGTCATAAAAACATAAAAATAAAATATAAATAAACAATATATTTGGTAAAGCAACCACGGCCCAAAAGAAAAAAAGACGCACATCAATCACGGGTATGAGTTCTACATTTTTATGCTCATTACTAATGATGTTGTGGGCCACAATGTCAAAGATAAAGTGCAACAGAGTAGACACAAGCACAATTCAACGAGAATACCGGGGGAACAAACATTATTTAAATGGGTTAGTGAAAAGTTAATATTAACATTTAAAAAAAAAATAACTCAACCACAATCCGGAAATCAAGTAGTATTACAAGTTTCATGCCAATTTGGCAATATCGCTCTCTTGTATTATATGAATTGCTGGCGACGTGTCGTTCCGTCGTGCATAGATCCTGCCGTTTTTTGTCCAGACGTAATTAAATTGCTTAGTTTTTGCTGCCTCACGACACTGCTTCAAGATTAACTTGTTGTATGGCGTAAGATGCTCGTTAATAAATATAGATTTATTAACACCCTGAAATCCCAAATCACTTGTATACAGGCGGTTCTTTTTCACTCCGGAAATAATGCAGTCTTTAAGTAAGCGGGTCCTCATCTTTACTACAACATTTTTGGGCGTCCCTGCTGCTTTATTCTAGGGATACTCGATTAATATCTACAATATCCCGGCGTGATTTCAACATGGATGTGTTTGCATATTGCCATGAACAAATGCAAAAGATTTTCGTTTCTATTTTCAGGAAGGCCAACAATTTCTACATTATGGAGGCGATCCCGCTGGTGGCCGGCGTTAATTTCTAGTCGTAAAAGCTTATTTTCATTGGCTATACCATCTACGATAGTTTTCAAAGATTGCATATTTTTATTTCTTCAGCCATCGTGTCTGTTTTTTATATATTAAGTCATATTGTTCGCTATTAAATTTTACTGCGGATTCCAATTCCGAGAATTGCTTTGAGATGTCACTGTGCTTGGAATTTAAAGATGAAACCATTTTTTCATTTCTCCATATTCTTGACGGATATTCACGATTTCAGATTTAATTTCGGCGTAAGATGTATTTAGCCTTTCAAGTTCTGATTGCAAGATCGTCTCGAAGTGAGTTTTGATTTGAGAAATATCATTTTGCATTTCCACCTTCCAACTATTTAACGTAGTCATAATCTCCGAAGTAAAAGAACGAAAAGCTTGGGAGAAATCGTCGTCATGTTTCCGTTTTCTTAATGCTTTATTACTCGGCTCCACGCTTGTGCTGAGATCAGGATTTGAACTGTACTGCTTACTAGGAGACCGAAGCATCTTCAAATCATCTGTGCCTCACTCTTGACGCACTATACGATTATACGATATAGGTACGATACTTGGTAAACTAGACCCTATTTCTTCACAATAGTTATAACTGAATGTAATGTTATATTATTGCTACTAGCACTGACAAACACGTCTGTTAAAGACGGCGTCTCGGACGTTTATAGAGAATAGATTATTGATAACTATCATAAAAAGTACAAGAAGCCAGAACTAACCACTTGTGGGACTTTTCGTCGTACTGATGATTTAAATAAACAATTCATTTATTTGACGATAATTATTCAACCACCAAATATTATACTCAACACTTTACAGTCATCATCATCATCATCATCATCATTACAAGCCTAATTATGTCACTGCTGAACGAAGGCTCCCCTAATTTCCACGCGGACCGATCCCTTGCAGTTGACATCCATCTGCCACCCGCCACCTTAACCAGATCAACTACCTACCCTACTCTTCCTAGGGTGTCGTAGAAGGCGACAGAGGGAAAATTTCCACCAAGTGATGGGCAGCAGCATCACTTAGGTACTGGGTATCTCTGCGCTCACCAACCCGGCCTGCCAAGCGTGGTGAGTATGGCATTTACCGCCTATGAAAGACGCAGTTAAGAAGTTGGCCCCTAGTCCCCGGCCCCGCTATTCCGGGCTACGGTAGCGGCCACGGTAACGGCGGGGCAAGGGGTGCTAAGAATCTCCGGCAGAAATCCGGCTACCCAATCAAACAACGACGGCAATTAAAGCTGGTCAACACTTTACAGTACAAAGTAATTTTAAATACATTTTCGGAGCAATGTGATTTTTAAAATTATATTCAGTATACAACATGGCAATAAATAGCTCCAATCTTAGCTCGTTTAGGCTCAAACGCAGACATTAAATCCATTTTTTCAGATAAAATATTCAAAAGCGCCCATTTGTTACATGTTTTGAATTTGTTGAATAAATACCTCACGAAATCCGATATATTCCTTGAGTTAATTAAGATTTAATGTTTTATCGAACTAAATGCAATAAAAGTCGTTGGAGTAAATTAGACCAGGAGCAGAGATCGCGTGTAGAAATCGAATCGAACCCCCTAGTCTGACGGCAAGACAAAAGTCGCTTGTGAAGACTGGCTAATTACAATGACAGACCAGTACTGCAACTATTCCTTAAATTGCCCTAACCATAGGTCCTTTTATAACCAATATTTGATCTCCATTCCTCCATTCTCAATAAATTTTTGAGCATCTACTCTAAAGGTGCCTTAAGATGCTGAAATGTCATACCACCTCCTGGTGCGAAGTGAAAATCATTGTTCATTTATATGACAGAATTGAATTTTTTTGTCATATTATGTTATTGTCACGTTAAATTATTATTGAAATATTGAGTTTTGTTATATATCATTGTAGTCTACCAAGTTTACAGCTCTGCAATTCCATGTTTATATGATATACCCACCAGACTGAAAATGACCCCAAAATATTCAAACCATTAGGTGTTTAGCTTATCCACTTTTTAGGACATTTAACATAAAAAAAATTAATAATAGATAACGAAATTCTCAATTAAATATAGCAAACTGGTCAACAATTTTAACTTACAAAAGCATATTGTAATAATTATCTCGCGAAACCGTACACAAGGTCATTACGTATATTTTTTCGTTAATGCGTGATTTATTTGACTCCGATATGCTTTATATAGATCACAATCTCCGCCGGGATTCCAATTACGCCGGAACAGGCTATGGGGGAGTTACAAAGACTGCTTATAAAGCGGGCATCAAGATCGAGATGCGTTCGTATGATGCGGGGAGATGGAATCGCAGGTTTTAGGGGCGTGCACTCCATATTGCAAATAAGCAGTGCGTATGCATTGCTTATTTGTATCCTGTCCGTCCAGACAACCGGAAAATCACCAACATACTTAATATTTCCTACTTATTCGCCCATTTTCCTATTCAGATTTGAACTATAGGCAATCTCCTATCAACAACAGAATCAATTTGACAAAAATGTAAATTATAAAGTGTTTTATGTAATTACTGTCACTCACTTTGCGTACCCTACTAATCTTTGTATATCTCACTGTGGGGTCCATAACTGAAAGATAGATCGAATGTTGAGTGATGCAGGTCGACTTGGTTAAGGTCGCTACCTGCATAGCAGGTGGATGTCAACTGTTAGATCAGTTTGCGTGAAAATTCTAATGATTTCCTTGCAGCCTTTGTTGATTACAATAAAATATATTGATATGTCATCATTACTGCCTACTATTGATTTCACTAGCAGTTGACATACATCTGCTACCCCCACCTTGACCAGGTCAATCGTCCACCTGGTTAGGGGTCGGCCTACGCTTATTTCCTGTTACGCGGACACAGAACCTTCCGCCCCATGATACGTTTGATATATATTGGAATGGGAATCTTAATATATTTCGGACTATTTAAAAAATAAATTTACTTAGCGGCATCAAAACCCACTCAGTAAAACTCCACGCTACTATAAAGCCCTTACCCTTTTTACAAAGCCTCGAGAATAAGCATTAAGGTACGTCGATTTTCCATCGTATATATTGAGTATATTCACAACTGCTGACTAACTTCCTTTCATTTATTTTGTATACGAGACGCGAGCTGATTTAACTTTTAAAGGCGACTTGACTAGACCCGCATTTTTGTGAGGCACTTTAGATAGTAAATTAATAAAGAACCCTGGTGTAAAGCTAACCTATCAATAATTACACCACATGGCCGTCCATTATACTCCATGAGTTTATGTTTTGGAAATATCTGTCTTATTTTATTACAGCTGGTGTGCTCTTGAATATTATTGGATTAAAAGATAAGATATAGGGAACGAAAAAACTAATTCAATGAAGAAAGTTTGTAAATATTACTAAAAGCTTTGGTCATCATCATCATCATCATTAGCTCATTAATGTCCCACCGGGGGCACGAGCCTACCCGTATAGGGTGATTAGGCCATAGTCGTCACGCGGCCCAGTACGGATTGGACGACTCTCACACACAACCTTTGAATCTCTTCGCAGGCGTGATGAAGGTTTCCTCACATGTTTTCCTTCACCGTAAGAGCATCGATAATGTACATTTATTTTCAATTCGAAAACACATTGGTACGTGTCGGGATTTGAACCTCAGCCTCCGGTAGGAAGGCCAGAGTCCAACATTGAAGCCACCGACGCCCACTTCTCTGCACCGAAGCTTTGGTCTCTCATAATATAATACAAAATGTATTTTTTGTTCTTAGGCCTTGACGCGGGATTCGGTCAGATGGATCTTATATATATTTAATGACATTCAACGTGTCAAAAACATTGCCAAGTAACAGTCTCAAACTCGAGATTCTTGGGGCAACACAAAAGAAACGAAAGAAACGAAAGAAAGATAAAAAGTTTTTCGTTATTCCAATTTCATCTGTGATTATGAATGTTAAACTAACGTTGTCGCAATTTGTAAGAAGTTTCTGAGACATAAGATATTTTATTAAAATTGTTGGTCAAAGAAATAGGGACATAATTTAGGTAATAGGTTTCTGATATTTATATTTCAATATATACTTCCAGTCTAAAAAGTTTAATACAAGGTGCCTATAGGCATCCAAGAGTAGGACTTGAATCTCGGCTTGGTTGTTTCTTAGGGCTAATCGGAGGTGATTGTGAAGTGAGAAGTCGGTCATTTTACCAAGGATTCCATTCCCGGGCAATACATTTTGTGTGTATGAATCTCATGTTTGTATTGATCTGTTTTTTTGTTGATTATATATATATATATTTTCAAAACAAGAATATTGTTACTTTGTCAAGTACCGATAACATAAACACCTTGGTCTGGGTTTTCTATGTATTATATGTATGTATATACAAAAAATGGGTGCATTACGTGACTACGAACTATGTAACATCGAATACATAAAAATAAGTTTACATTACGAATTACGTTACCAACGAATGCACGCTACCAAAAAAGTTACAACGAAACACGCGATTACGAATAACGGAACCTCTAATTTATATACAATGAATTGAAAACAACGCATACTACATATCCTCCACAAAATAAAATACTATCTTCTATATATCTGAATTATATAGTGTATGTTAAGTATGTTTATCCGTTGTTTAGAATCCACATTAAGCTAATGCTTAGTTAGGAGTTATATAGCACTATGTGAGAGTCGGAGATATTATGGCTGTTTTATTGACGCGGTGGAGCAAAATGTTTTCAGTAAAATATTGGCTCTTAAATAACTCAACTCAGAAATTGCCGAAGTTATTAACGTGATTGTTATTATTTGACAGTGTAATAAAAAGGTGTTATTCGTCTTGTTACCGACTTTTGACTGTAAACTTGCGATAAATATGGTTTATTGTATGATAACTAACCGAACTTTTTGTCGTAAACTTAATTGTGTGTGCCAAATAAATAATATGTCTTTCTTGAAGCCATGTAAATATAGTGTCACAAATACAACAAAACGGGTCTCCTAAGAAGTTTAAATATAGAATAAATAGAGTCATAAATTTAGCACACAAAAGCAATTTGCTTAATCGATGTGATAAATACGGCCCTAAAGAAATAGGTTCGGAAAACCAAACACAAACCCCTTTCTTAATATTTTCTATATTTAGTCCACCCATTTTCAATTTTTTTTCTTAAAGTACCGAGTGTCGTTTGGTGTCTTTAACATGAGGTGAACTACCTACTCGATTGCGTACTAACGAAATTATAAAAACTCTATTTATAGAAAACAAATAATGTCTTTGCCATGTCGTGTGCGTCCTTTTATAAATTAATGTGAAATTGATAAATAATTTAAAAAAAAGATTCATAACCCAACATCAGGAACCTAAACTGTAATTTGTCATAAGGTTTACCTTAATGTTATTATGTCGTAAGCAAATGGGAAGGTCAGTGCACTCATCTGTGGTAAGTACCTACCATAATAGAATCAGTGTTGAAGGAAATTGATAACAGTAAGTTGTCATGATTTTCCGCCAACATCGCTCTGCACCCGTTACACGAGACGATAATGTGAAGTCTCTTATACCCGGTAATTTACTTACTACGCACTGTAGCTTGTAAATTACCTTCTTCCGAATCACACAAGTGCAAAACATTTATATTTCACTGGACAATATCTGGCAGCTAGTGGTACCTACTAGATAACTCAGTACTGAGTCTACGACCTAGTAAACCACAATAATAACAATAATGTATTGTGTGTGATGCGCCTCTCCCGTTTTTATGAAATAAATATATTACCTACAGTACATTACAAAGTTTCTCCGTTTTTCTATTCAGTATTCAAAAGCATCGGTGGCAGAGCGTCGGTGGCTCATTGAATGGACCTTCCGATGTGGAGAATGCAGTATCAAACTCCGACACATTCCAATGTCTTTCCTAATTTTCGAAATTATATGTTCATTTACCCGATGCTCTTACAGTGAAGGAAAACATTGTGAGTAAATCTGCGCACGCTTATGAAGAAATTCAAGTTTCTGCGTGAAGTCGGCCAATCCACACTACCAGGCTAGAAAACGTCGCTTCATCATATGATGTTCCACAGCAGCGCACAGGCCTTCCTGCACTGCAAAGCTATGGGGGTAATGGAACTTATAAGATTTCAGCCAGAACCGACGACATACCAAAACACAATCACAATGCCAGAACATGTTTGATAGAACGGTCTTTTATCTCTTTTCTTTCTATTATGTCTTATTTACTTAATACATGTTCAAATGCCAATGATTTACATCGAAAATATGTTGTAATATAATAATATATTAAATTTTACACGTATACCGATTTGTGTTTACACAGTGGAAAGTGGATGGAAACTGGTTAATAAGTCATGCTTAGTTCAGAGTGCAAGCACTTGCATTTCATAATTGAGTTTGTTACTTCAAAGGCGGAATTTAGTGATAATTAGCACTGAGTATGTTTAATTAATGAGTTCACTTTCCAGCAGTATGATGCACTACAGTGGTAGCTTCATTTGACATTCAAAGTGTTCTATAAGGACTAAACTGAATAAACACTTTTCATTTTCATTTCATTTTTCATTACTAATGGTATTAATTATAAGTGTAATGTAATGAAATATCTAAAAGATTTGCAACCTTTTTGATAACGAGTTTTAAAGATATACATAAAGAAAAATTAATAATTTCGGTATATTCATCTGTTCTTGGTCCACTATCATTTACGAATACATGTGAAGAACACTCGTTTACTAATAATTAAGAAATTGATAAAATGATTTTGGCTCTATGATCATTTCTTGTCACTTTTATGCAGTCTGTTTAATTGCAAACATAGGAATATATTAATGATTTAAATTATTATTTAAGGGTGTTTCGCTCAGAAACTGGCGTACCATACTTTGATTCAATAACAACGAGTAGACTACTGCTCCATCATCATCATCATCAGCTAATTATACGTCCTCATCGAGGGGACACGAGTCTACCCGTATAGGCTTTAGTCGTCCACGCGAGCTAAGTACGGATTGGGTGACTTCAAGCACAACCCTTTGAATTTCTTCGTAGGCGTGCGCTGGTTTCTTCACGATGTTTTCCTTCACCGTAAGAGCGTGGATATACATATTACGGATAGACTACTGCTTGAATTAACTTAATCTACAGTTCGAAAATATACATACAAGCTTATGGAAACTGCAAGCATTAAATTGAGCTATGGCTCCAATACGGAAACGAATTGCGTTTAGCTTGGATATCGGCCAATAAAATACTTACGACAGCCATAATGTGTGAAAAATCACACAAGTGCGGAATTTGGCTTAACCGCTCGAAGTTTAGCACGGAAAACAAAAGAAATCTATTGTTTGCAGTATTTAAGTCCCAGCTTATCAGTCGAGCAGTCAATAATTTTAATTTTTTATTAGAAATTTATGTCATATTTGAGTCTTCGGTTCTCAGTCCTCAAGACGAGAGTTTTTGATCAGTGTGTCTTGCCTGTAATGACGTACGGAGCGGAGACTTGGACTCTTACCGTGGGCTGGTCCATAAGTTTAAGGTCGCTCAGCGTGCTATGGAGCGTGCTATGCTCGGAATATCTCTGGCGGACAGAATCCGTAATGATGTTATCCGACGGAGAACTAAGGTCGTCGACATTGCTCGAAGGATCGGCACTCTGAAGTGGAATTGGGCTGGCCATGTCTCTAGACGATCCGATGGACGGTGGAGCCGGAACGTATTGGAGTGGAGACCTCTTTTGGGCAAGCGTAGTGTGGACGTCCTGGGCGCGGTGTCTGATGACTTGCGAAGGGTTGCCGGCGGAGGATGGATGCGGGCTGCTCAGGATCGGGATGGTTGGCGCTCTTTGGGGGAGGCCTATGTTCAGCAGTGGACGAATGTTGGCTGATTGATTGATTGATGAGAAATTTAGATGCATAATTAGACGTAACTAACATTTTCGTATTTACCCATCGAATTATAAAAAGACCTGTAATATTTATATGGTAAGAATCAGCAACCACCAGTGACGCCAAAGCGTCACCAAAGAATAGATTTCCATTGTGTCCGGAATCTTATCATAGCATTATTTATTTTTATTAAATAGTTACAAATAAGCAATGTTGAACTGAGTATTGCGCAATCTGATACTAGTTCCGTTTACCATTTGTTAGCATTCAAACAGACGTGAGCTCCAGGAAGAGGTCAGGAGATGGTGTTGGTTTTAATTAAAATTCGTATACTGACTTAGTTCAGTCAGTCAGAATTAGTTTTCCGACGTAACGCTACGCCCCTATCTGCTTAACTATGCTGTACGGGAAGATACCGCGCTAAGGTACCCTGTAGTGGGCTGTTATACACCGATGATCATCATTATCATCATCATCATTTCAGCCACATAATGTCCACTGCTGAACATAGGCCTCTTCTAACTTCCATGCCGACCGTCAGAAGCTATCTGCATCCAGTGGTACCCGCAACCTGATGATGTATGATGATAATACTTATTATGTGATTATTTTATAACATCATTATTAGTGTGCTTTCATTGTATGATGATTGCGATAGTTTCAACTTGTATAACTTATTTTACGGGAATTTTCCAAAGTAAAGATATTATCATTCTTATCATTCCTACTGCTTTAAGTGTGGTGTTCGTTAGGAATGTTTATCTACAAACAGTTAATATCTTCTGGCTTTACTAGTAGCTATTACGACATTTAACTAAATTTATCTCATACGTTACATACGATTCCTTACACACTACTGGTATAAAAAGACCTTGTTAGCAAACAACTTTGACTCGGTACTGGGAACTAGTTGTATTTCATTGAAACTTTAATTAAAGTTTTGTGAAGTATCAATCTTTTTTTGCCATTTGTATATATTATTATGATTGTTCGACACGACCATGAAAATATATAAGTAGTATAATTTGCCAAAATCTAGAAAATACATGTGAATAAAATATCATAAATACAATATAATAGGAGACAAGCCTAAGTATTAAAAAGTAGTTTTGTTTCAGAATGAAGTATTTATTCATTTATAAAAAAGAGTGGTATTTTATTACTTCAGCGCTCTATTTATATTTTAGGATATTTATTTCCAATATACTTATTCAATATATTTCATGGTCAATTCAGGACAA